>JAFFST010048665.1:71340-83296 GCA_022414735.1 Noturus placidus
ATTAGTGGACAACCCACTCTACCACCTGCGCCACAACCGCCCATAAAATTGATGATCACCTGACACATGATCATCTATTTTCTTAGACAGCTCAAGAAGTAAAGTGTAAAATCTTCTGATACCATCACTGTTCAGTTACGACAGGAAGGCCGGCTAAAAAAAAGACACAAATAATAGGGTGTGACCTGCCATCTGTTCACTTCCTGTACACCAAATGCATCAGGAAAATCACTCATGACTGCTCTTCATCTAGCACATGTCATATTTCAACTCCTTTCCCTCTGACGTGGCCTGGCACCAACCACGATTTCTATCAGTTTATAGTTACACTTACCATCATTGTTTTAACTTACATTACACAATATGATGTCACCAACCTCTCTTTTCACTCTCTCAAACTTAATAAGCTTTTCATTTTAGCGAGAAACTGGAAAACACAAATTGCTCTCTTCTAAAGACTTCCCCTTGGTGGAAAGTTTACTGACTTTTACAAAGCACAAACACTGGAGATTCCTCCCATTAAATGGTAAATAAAGGTCTCCCTACAGAAGACTTCACCATCTCAAACTTTTTCTTTTAATATATAAATACCATTTATTATTATGGTTAGATTATGTGGCATGTTCGTCATAGAAGTTGCTGTTACTATATAAATAAGAACATTACAACGAGCACATTTATATAAACCTTACAGCTACCACAAACTACGGTCAGAGCCACTGTTATTGAAAATGAATCGACATCATCTTACCGCTGTGGTATAAAGACTCCTAATCAGCCACAAACAAAAACCTACACAATCTGTTTCCATCTCTTAGCCATTAGAGAGCTCACCTCCTTCCTGTACTCCAGTCACTGTTGTGTTCTGTCAGTTCTCACGCTCTTTTGCACTGACAAACATTTGAACATTTTACACATTTTTCGCTTTGCTCTATCTGCATTCTTCAAATCAGAATTAAAAAGCACCTCCACAACTTTTTTAAAGCTTTACAATTCATTCCTGTAATGTATCTAATGTCAGCTGATTTATATCTGTGGCAGGTAGGGGCATGGTTTAGTGGGAGACTGCAGCGGGGAGTGTGAGGGAGTGAGACAATTAACGTGGCACACCAGGCTCTCATTTGTAAATGCTTATTTAACATGATCTGGGTATGGGTCATCTCTGGGTTATCTCTACCCATCTCTGGGTATGGGTGCGTCTCAACCAGCTCCTGAGTTCAGTAGGTAGTAAATCTGTATATTGTGTGCACGAGTTCAGGCACTGGTAAGGACTCTGGCTCACTGCGCTCTGGGACACTGATACCTGAATCTCCAGAGACATGACTACGTCATCAAAAATGTAACATCATGTAAAATTTTAAATAAAAATTATGTTATATAAATGTGTTTGCTTAATCACACACATTTCTGTCATATGTCTAGCAGAATCATAGGCAAGCTAGTGGATTTTGTTTTTGTTTGGTAATCACTTAACACTTAAAAGTTGTTACAATCAAATGTCAAATAAAGTTAAAAATCACGAACGCAAGTAATCATTTGAGAGAAACAACAACAAGAAGCTACTTACGTTTGTAGTCAGAAGTTGGCTGAGAGTTTGACACCCATCTTTTTCAAGCTGAGAGGCTTCAGAAAACATGATGTCATTTCCAGTAAGGGAACATAGTGAGCATCGATACTCCATGGTTTTTGTGGTGCATTGTGGGATATTTTAGGGAGTGAACATTCCAGTGCACTGGAAGGATTTGGCCATTGAGACAGCCCTTAAAATGGCTGACTCCCTGATCAGTGCCCTGACTGCTGTACTAGGGAGCTGATTGAGGCACACCCTTTCTCTCCTGCAGTCAGTGGGGCCAATGTGTGTATGTGTGTGTGTGTGTGTGTGTGTGTGTGTGTGAGTGACAGAGGGGCTGATGTTACCAGAGTCCAGAGGACATAGATGGTGAAGAGAGCGATGGTAAGTGCGATGAGGCCCACTGCCTCCAGGCGACTGTTGAAGTGCAGGTGGTCCTGAGCCCCTCGCAGGCACAGCCAGCCCGATATGGCTGCCAGAGGCGTAATGAACAGGAAGCACATCATGTCGCAGAAGAGCGTGCGCTTCTCGTTTCTCGGCCCAGGATCCCTAAGCCACTGTAGATGAACAAAGGAAAATTAATTTAAAGGTGTAATAAGTGAAGATTGTTTTGGTTAGTGGTTCTGCACTTTGTAACTTTTTTCCTGCTCTATTAAAATTGATAAACCGAAGTCAAATATAATCTAGAGCCGCGTTTCCACCGCAGAAACTTTCCCCAGGATCTAGGGACTTTTAGAGGTACTCTGTGTGTTTCCACTGCAGGGACCAAGGTCTAAATTAAGTTCCAGGTAAAATATTTCCCACTCAGAACATCCCTACTCAGGAGGTGGTACTTTTTCAGGAACTTCGGCACTGGACATGCTGATTGGTCGAGTGGTGTTTCTTAAAAAATATGACCGATGGACCAAGGACAAGGTTCAGGCCTTAAGTATTTATGTAAAGGAAATACAGCCGGAACAGGAAACGGCAACTCACAATGAAAAATTATACATAAAAATAGTAAGCTGGGTATTGTTCACACAGGAAACCAGTGTAGAGAGAAACTCGTGTGTGCGCGTTCGTCTCAGTCATCTCAGCAATAGCTGATAAAATTCGTTTGCTTAATTTAAGTCTAACAATACGAGCATTGAGAGTTCTCTTTACTACCCCTGCTCGTCTCTTCTGCAGCATTTTCTCATTTACCTCTTTAGCAAAACAATACATCACAATTAACAGCAGGAAAGCTCGAATGTCCTCCACACTTGTTGTTGCTGCAGTGTCATGATCAGATTTCAGAAAATAGACTGTCTGTTTTTTAAACATCAACCTTTATCCGAAGATTTCACAAAGGAGGTTATCCCCTGAACGGGTATTGAAACTTGATGGCCATGGTGGTTAGAGGGCCGAATCCTAACCACTAGACCACCACGTTTGATTGCCGTAAACTTTGTATATTTGCCATGGGCTTTTGTTACTGTTCAAAGGTTTGTGCTTCAATCAGAGCCTGCTACGTGTTTTTATGAGCTGAGCAAATATTTTACATCATTAAAATCAGCTTACATTGTGTCAATAATCAGTTTGATTGTAGCATACTTTGAGGCTTCATATCCACGCCATGGGCTTGTCGTGTGCAGTCATATATCAACGGACTAATTTGCCTAACCTTCACAGTACTTTAGAGCGCGATGGAAACGCAGACAACACAAGGTCTGGAGGAACCAAATTGTCCCTTGAAAAAAGTCCCTGGGACTTTTTGTTCTGGGTAATTTCGGAGAAAACATGGCTTAGGTTAATGATCCGAATCAGGAAAAACGAAAGTGTGCAAATATATGGGTTCCCTGTTTTCAGACCAAGCGTCACAGATGATTTATGAAACGATCCGTTGAAAAATCAGAAGTACACCATTTTCCCTCTTTACCATTAATGGGCCAAAACATGTTTGTTGTCTGACCTTTGTTTCTTTTGTTGTTCATTTGAGCTATGAGTAGTTTAGAAGTTGTCGGTGTCCTGTTTGTCATTTCTAGTCATATGTATTTTGGTTTACAGTTGGCTCAATAACTTTATTGTCTTTTATGCAGATAGCGAGTGAGCTGTAATGTTCAATATGCAAATTCACCAATTTTGTTCTATATAGTCCTCAGTGGGTAGGGCATCATTTCGAGCACTGTGATGCTGGAACTTCATGGCACAGCCATCTTGGAGAAAATGACTAGCTGTGTCTTTGCATACTACACATGTTATGCACTGAGGTACATTAGGTAGAGCATAATAGCATACTGTGCACTATGAGACACAGCTACTATTTTTTTTGTGTAGTGTAATCTGGTATCAACAAGAAAACAAGCGTGACTGTTTGAAAATCACAAATTTTAATAGTAACTTTGTAAAAGAACACTGATTTCAACGTGTTCAAAGTCATTTACTTAAAGCCGAGAGAACATAGATTCATTATGTTGCTGGAAGCATGTAGATGAAGATTTTAGCATGTATTTAAAGAAAAGATTTTGGGTGAGTCTGGATAGGCTCCGGACCCACCATGACCCTGACCATGATGAAGTGTTTACTGAAGATGAATGAGTGAATGAATTAATTTTGGGTGAGACTGTTTTCCATCATTTGTTGGCTGATCAAATACATTTTGGGCAAGTGCTACATTACATTTCTCACTGAACGTTCAAAACATTCTTTAAGCCAAAGGTAAGGCTTGTGTTGTTGCACCCTGGTGGCAAATACCCTGAACAAGCTTGCACCGCCCCTTGGAAGATAAAAAAAAGATACCTTTAAAGTACACCCATTATGGTTTTGAAACGTGAGTAATTTTGTTTAAGGTCTCATACAATAGATTTACATGAAAAACACTTTAATCTGTTCATAATTTAAACTGCAGCATTAACTTTTACCCCCAGTGTCACAAATGACTGGTTCAATGATCCGTTCTAAAGGATTCACTCTAAACTCCTCCTTTCAGAGAGCATACTCTGCTCTCATTTGTCAGATGTCCCAGTCTATTGTGATTGGTCTGCTGCTGTCGGCGAGCAGCTGATGAAGACCATAGGCAGGGCTTTTTGGAACAAACCTACATAGGTTTGTACTGGACATAAGTCTGGAATCACTAACGACTCGTTTCACCTGGGAGTCCATAACTCAGTTTGTCGTGCGCTTTGATTTTTGAAACTTTGCAGACTTTTTCCATTCACAAACAGCTCTATAACACACTACATGAAAGGTAATACTTGAAAAACCATAATAGGTGCACTTTAATTGTTCCAATCTTAACAATGCATCTTAAAAATCCACATGTATTTGCCATCCAAATCGCATGTTTAGTGTCATTGTGTTCAATACTGAATCTCAGCATCCCTTACTTGTTTGCAACAGTTACACATTGAGCGTAAATGGGATTTTACACATTAGCTGAGAGTTGGCTACAAAATCAAACATAACAAAACACTAAACACCAGGTAATCAATCTCACCTACATAACCACACCCACCCACGAACAAACAGCTGGACAGATGTCATGTTACCTCTGTGAGGGGCCTCGGCCTGCGCTCGATGGTGAACTCTGTGTGACATAGCTCGCAGTAGCTGGTGTTGGAGGAGGACAACCACTTCTCCAGGCAGCTCTTATGCACTGTGCCCAGAGTGCCTGTGCAGTCACATGGTGAAAGGAGCCCTTCACTGTTGCCCCCTTCATGGCAGATCCGGCAAATCGGACCATCACTGAGAGTAAGAGTTTAATGTAGTGTTTTGTTAGCTTTATGTTAGACTGCCCCTGAAATCAAAATTGCTGCTTCAAAGTTTTTGTACCGGTCACCTAATTCTATGGACACCAATACAATATACAGTATATCTACAAGAAGAAAAAACTATCAAAAAAAATTGTTTTGAAGAGATATTTATTTGCCACTTCCTGGAAAATATACATATTTTTAAATAATTGATGACTCAATCTGTACAAGTCTTAAATGCTCTCTATAACATACATGTCCTAAAGCTGTTCAGAAACAGGCATGGCTTGTTGATGTGTTTTTGGCTGTGCAACGTTCCACACAACATATCCTTTTCCAACTATCCCACGGTTGAGGTATTGTCGAACATTCAGAATCAAAATCATGGCTCTCAAGCTATTTCATGGGGACGTTAGTCTAAGAATGAGAATACAAAATAAATTTTTATTTGAAACACAGTAAACTAGTTAATTTGTTGTCACTTGCTAGGCTACCCAGAATCAAACAGTCTTAATAGACCCTATTTGGGAACAACAATCAGCATCAGTATTGTGATTTTATCCAAAATTACAAATGCTTACTTTATGTCAAAAGATGAGAATTCCTAGCATTTGGATATTTTAAAATCAACAACTATCTGTACTTTGTAGCTGCACACTGTTATTCACAAGATCATCAGTTAGTAAAACACGACAGGGTTGTGGTGTTATTTTTCTATAACTTTATCATACACAACGTCTAACAAATGCACAGAAGATCATGGCATTGCTTACCACAAATAAAGCAGACAACTGTATGGTTTTGTTTAAGCACTGCTGCATGCTAGTTAGATCTGTTTTTCAAAGTCACTGTCTTTCAGATGATTAAAAACAACGTGATAAATACTGGACAAGTCTAAGAGACTTTTGGAAAAGTTTGTTCTCAGAAATATCCGTCTTAAAAAAAATAACTACAGTTAGGGGAATTGATCTTTTGTTTCCCTTTGGGTTTTTGTATAAAACAGACTTTTGTACAGAGATTTCATAATCAAATTCTTCCGTTTTCACCACTGGAATGTGTGTTTTAAATGAACAATACGTGCCATGATACCATGAAACCGTGATATGTTTAGACAAGGTATGTGTGCGTGTCATACTGTGAAAATTTCAAACCACAACACCTTTAGATCAGACACATGCCCCTCAGCTCACCTCTGTGTGCCCAGGGCTTTGATGACGGTGGAGAGAAGGCGTCCGTCTTTAGCCGTGACCTGCGTGACGTACTGCGCCCTGCGGTTGTCCGACTCCTCCACGGTTTTGGACAGGGCAGCGTTGCCGGTGCAGTCGCACAGCGAGCCAGGCAGGTGGCAACACTCCCCTGTGGTCATGTCTAATCCGTCCAGGGGGACAGGGGAACCAGGGGAGACAGGGGGAGTGACCTCTCCTCCCTTAACTCAGGCAGCAGCACAGGTACTAGAGCTGCACAGAGAAACAGAAAAAAGGTGACATACGAATAAGTGGCATTTATATCTTACATTATTCTGAGACTTCCTGGATTCTACCTGCTCATCCTGTTTGCTTTCTCTGAGTGACAGACACAGTGGATACTAAAACTTCTCACTGGCTCAGTCAAACATTATGTGTGAGGGACAAAGATTAAGATTTCCTCGGCATATATTCATCTACATACCCATGCTTGGATTCGATTAGTAATCATCTGAATTAAAGTGACATAAGTAAACGATCAGATCCGATCTCTCTTACTAACGTTACACAGCCACATCGGCTAAGCAAGGCCAGTTAGCTTAGCAAGGCAGTCCTACCAAAACAAGGAGAAACGGAGCTAGTTAGCTGATCAGCTAATACATCTTCCTAACTACAAATTAGACCACATACATTTGAATGGCAAGTAATGTAAATGTTGATGCAAATGTCGGCGTCCTTGGTGTATAAAACACTCGAACGCTAGCCAGACACTTCGCTAGCCGGCACCGCTAGCTACGTAGTTTAATACGCTATCTGAGATAATACTACTCATATTCTTACTACCAGAACAACTGGTAAAATATCGAGCTCTCACCATGTTGGTTTCATGTTGGTTTATCCTGTCAGGCCGGAATTCCTTCAATTAAAAATAATTAGTTGTAATGTTACAAATAGGAAATAACTAGTGTTGTTTTTGGCCTGGCTAACCTCCCAGATTCAGTTCTTTTCAGCCTGACAGACGAACCGTCGGCCTCCTATCGACGTTTCCGTTTACTGCTCAGCGCAAGTAGAAAAGCGTAAAGGGCCGTTTGTGTGTGCTACTTTACTCACAGCGAGTGCGTAAATGCTCTTTGCGAATCGCAGTAGTGTGGGAGATGTAGTTTATATTCCCAAAAATTCGCAAACATAAACTACAATTCACTCTGGCCTGTGTGAAAGCCTCTATCCCGAAAGAACGATACACCTTCATTACGTTATATTTTTGTTGGAGAATGTGTTTCAAACATTATTTAATAATAATAATAATAATAATAAATTAATACTTCTTATAGAGAAGCATTTTCACAGAATGGCTAAAACAAGGCTAAAACTGTACAATGATGAGTAAAACACTTGAGGCCATGCTGTTGTAGGAAAATAATCAACGACAGACAGTGTGGAGTGATGTGGCTTCGTGCAGAGCGGAGTTACTGTCAACACCACAAAGTTGATTCTTTTCCAATAACAGTGTCCCAAAGTGCTTTATTTACCTTAAACCTAGCATTTTGCCAACTTAAAACTATTAGTAAATGATGTTGCATTTAAAAAAAAACAAAAACATTTTAACCATTGTGAGGGAATTATACATTTTTACTCTGTAATAGTTTTGTTCTTGTTCTGTTTCATTCTCATCAGAGGATAACACATAAGGCCATGTCATGTCACTGGGAACAGTACAGAATGTTTATCACAGAGACACAAACTTGTTCTTCTGTTCAAGGTTCATCTGCACATCTTCTAAGACCCTAAAACAAAGCCTGTTTGAACTGCCTCAAACTGCTTCTTATCAGTACACAGAAGTGTGTCATGCTCTGCTTTTCATATATATAGTCGTGGTTCAGCACAAGCACTTCAGAGCGCTTATTATTCTGTCCTGTATTAACCATCCTTCTGTAATAAACATTTTTACCTTCAGAGGACAAGTCTGCGAGTGTTGTCTAATTTCCACGACAATTTGGCATCCCTGGCTGGGCTGCGCGAGTCTTTCAGCTTTTCTGGACAACAAGCAAACTGGAGGACGCTTGTGAAAAGTTCTACCCTGAAATCTGTGTTGACACATGGGCGGTTTGCCCTTTGTTGTGCAGAGTGAACGACTGACACAGCCTTATCACTGACTGTTATGAATCATCAAGAATGTAGAATTAGAATTTTTTTTAGTCACCATGTATTGTTGTCCGTATGGAAAGGAGTCAATGATATAAGAAATGCATGTTTGAGAGAAGTATTCAATTCAATTTGATTAAGTTTTATTTGTATAGTGCTTTTTACAACAGACATTGTCTCAAAGCAGCTTTACAAGAATATAAACAGTATACACATAGTAAAGGTTACATGGAGTGATTTCTTATAAGAAGTTCCAGAAACTTAGCCTCTGCGACGGGAGATATTGGTGTTTCTTAGATCACAGCTTCAAAACTAAGATATATACCAACGGGTATATATGCAGTGAGAAATAATAACGGTAAAAATATTTGCTAATGGAAGAAGTCAGGTTTGAGCAATAAATAATTAAAGAGAGTACTTATTAAGTTTTAAATATATAGTAGTGGTTCAGCACAAGCGCTTCAGAGCGCTCTCATTATTCTATCCTGTATTAACCATCTTTCTGTAATACTTTTTACCTTCAGAGGACGAGTCTAATTTCCACGACACCATTTATAGCCTAGTTATTTTAATGTTGGGAAATGTTCCATCAGATAAACTAGTTCATTTTATTACTTACATTATAACAGCTATAAACAGTAGTTCCCTCATCAGCCTCATGTTTTTGTCTTTCTTGAAGTTAAAAAGACGAAAAAAATAAATTTTGTCATGTTTGCAAGAAACCAGCAAACAGCACAATCCTGAAGACTTCCCCAGCTGACAAGTGACTGTGGTGCTGACACAACTTCCATAAACGTTTCCTTACAGAAAACATCACGGCTGACCTGATGTTTTTATTCATTAATCACAACACATTTTAAAATGGTTTATTATTAGTTTCAGACAGTGTCATGCATAAACCATACAAGTCCCTGTGTAAGGTGTTACTATAGAAACAACAAAGTATTAGAAGGAGAACATTAATATAAAGCTATGATATAAATTACAGCTTGCATTACTGTCAGGGATTCTACTATTAAAATTAATCGGAATCTTCAGACTCAAGAATTAAACACTACTACGGTATAATTAAAAGTACCATAGTGTTTTCTGCAAAGTTTAGTGAAACAAAGGAAGTATTTCCTAACTATTGTAATCATACATCAAAACTTGCATTATACACCAGTCAGTACAATTATATTTGTTGATGAGCATGTTCATCAACTTGAGGTAAACTCTTACAAAGAGAAAGTTGTTTTATCCCTCCAAAAAAGGACTGAACTTGCTGCCTGACATCAAGAAAAAAAATTTGCTACACTCAAAATAGGTATGATGTTAAAATAATCTCAAAATGAATTACTCCCAACTGCTTTGGGGTATATTTGCATCTCTTCCAGAACAATGCCTCTCGGATATCCTGTTTCTGTTATCCATATAGGAGGAGGTTGTTTTTTTTTTAATCCATGCATTACGTATTTTTATTATATTATTGCCTTTTAAATTTCAACAGTTTGAGTGAATACAAAGTTGTTCTAAATTATTTGATAGTCAGTTTTATGTGATAAACATATGAGATGGAAATGTGCAAGAGACAATTGTTATATTACACACATTTGACTTGTGTCCTTTTCAGTTAATCACCAAATTACATTTCACCTACATTTAAAGCTGTAGCATACCATTACTAGTGTGGAACCAAGTTTAAAATCAGTGCAAGAATAACAACAGTGTGTGTGATCGCATTTTGGTTTATTTTCCATCCCAATAGAACTCGATAAAAGGCAAAACAGCTGATGTGACTTCATGGATATGTGAATGTCATAGGACCACGCTTTAATAAAGGCGTTTTTTAATCACAGCATGGGAAAACATAAGGCATTTTCAAAACTAATCATACAAACACTTAAAATTCAAACAAGAATCCAATAACAGGGTGATGCATAATGCATGTTCAGATACGAGATGACACAGCTTACCAGCTTGAACAGTAAAACCCCAAGCGCATCCTCCTGGTTAACAGCTCCTATAACTTAACAGTGCAACGCCTGGGCTGGGATAACTGTCTATATATATATATATATATATATATATAAACAGGAAACATTTGCATTCACATGACCTGCTGTAACTGGTGCCCTGAACACAACACAGAATCATGACCTGAACTGACTCGGGAATGTCACCCCAATGCTGCTCTAAATCATTTATTGACTGTGCAGTCTGAAATGTTCACCTTATTTTATTCACAATTGAAATGATTGCAGTCTCCCTTTGGTATCTATACAATTCAGACAATGTTTCTTGCCCCATGCGGATTCTCAGCCAAAAGTTAAACTAGCAGGGATCCCTTTCTGGGACCGGCTGAACAGCAGCCTTGCTTAGTGTCGGGAATCTCCGAGTGGAAACTCCTCAGAGTGGCTGGAAGCTCAAGACACACTGATCCCTCACCATCCTTTTCCTTAGGAGTGGGTCACACGATCAGTGCCCAACCAGAATCACTTCCAAAAACTAATTCATCAAGTAGCATGAATTCAGATGTGAACCGAAAGGAAGAAAAGACAAGTCTTATACGAACACAAAAAAAATCAAATAAGGACAAAAAAGGAGAAAATAGGAATGTTATCTAGAACTTCACAGGACTAGGGAGAATTCTAGACTCGACATGAGTAGACGAAGCTAGAGCAGCAGCGGTTGCACAATACACAAAGAAGCGATGAGTGTCGGAGGAACAGAGGAAGAAGCAGCATGGAGTAAGGAAAGAGCGGGGTCACAGATTCTGGCAGCACTGGAATCTGCTGCCTTTCAGCCCATCAGTAGTAGGGGGGACGCTGATGTCCACCACATTGTTGCCGGGAGACTCATCATGCGCAGACCTGTCTGCGATCTGCTTTTGTGATACAATACGGTAGATTTCTGGAAAACAGCATATACAGAAATGAATCATTTTAAGCTAATTTATATCATGCTTATGAACGTTCATGTTTCTGTTTCTGAGTCTGTTTCTGAGCAGAAGATTGTCTATTGTCAAGGCTCATACACAGCATGCCTCATAGGACTGCTACATACAGTGCCTTGTGAAAGTATTCGGCCCCCTTGAACTGTTCGACCTTTTGCCACGTTTCAGGCCTCAAACAAAGATATAAAACTGTAATTTTTTGTGAAGAAACAACAACAGGTGGGACACAATCATGAAGTGGAACGAAATTTATTGGATATTTCAAACTTTTTCAACAAATAAAAAAACTGAAAAATTGGGCGTGCAAAATTATTCGGCCCCTTTACTTTCAGTGCAGCAAACTCTCTCCGGAAGTTCAGTGAGGATCTCTGAATGATCCAATGTTGACCTAAATGTCTAATGTTGATAAATAGAA
>JAFFST010048665.1:84922-103732 GCA_022414735.1 Noturus placidus
ATGGACTGGCACCCTGTCCAGGGTGTACCCCGCCTTGTGCCCCATGCCTCCTGGGATAGGCTCCAGGTTCCCCGTGACCCTGAAAAGGAGTAAGCGGTTGAAGATGGATGGACTTTAATCTTGTTGTTTATCCCTACATATATATCACATATTGCTCAAATGATCATCCATAATATTAAAACCACTGACAGGTGAAGTGAATAACATTGATTATCTAGTTACAATGGCACCTGTCGAGGGGTGGGATATATTACGCAGCAAGTGAACAATCAGTTCTCAAAGTCAACATGTTGGAATTAAGAAAAATGGGCAAGTGTAAGGAACAAAGACCAAATTGTGATGGCTAGACCACTTGTTCTTGTGCCATTATCTCCAAAATGGCAGGTATTGTGGGGTGTGGGGGTATGCAGTGGTTAATACTTCCCAAAAGTGGTCCAAGGAAGACCAACTGGTTAACCGCCAACAGGGTCATGGGTGTTCAAGGCTCACTTGATGCATATGGGTAGCGAATTCTAACCTATCTGGTCCGATTCCATAGAAGAGCTACTGTAGCACAAATTGCTGAAAAAGTTCACGCTGGCTATGAAAAAAAGGTATCAAAACACACAGTGCACTGCAGCATGCTGCAAGTAGGGCTGCCTAGCTGCAGACCGGTCAGAGTACCCATGTCGACCCCTGGCCACCGCCAAAAGCAATGGGCCAGTGAGCATCAGAACTGGACCATGGAGCAATGGAAGAACGTGGCCTGATCTGATGAATCACGTTTTCTTTTACGTCATGTGGACACCCAGGTGCATGCGTGTTGCTTACCTGGAGAAGAAATGGCACCAGGATGCACTATGGGAAGAAGGCAGGCCAGCAGAGGCAGTGTGATGCTCTGGGCAATGTTCTGCTGGGAAACCTTGGGTCCTGGAATTCATGTGGTTGTTACTTTGACACATACCACCTATCTAAACATTTTTACCATCCTCCATGGCAACAGTGTTCCTTAATGGCAGTGGCATCTTTCAGTAGGATAATGCGCCCTGACACACCAAAAATTGTTCAGGAATGGTTTGAGGAACATGAGTTCAAGGTGTTGACTTGGTCTCCAAATCTCAATCAGGTTGAGCATCTGTGGGATGTGCTGGACAAATAAGTCTGATCCATGGAGGCCCCACCTTGCAACTTGCAAGATTTGCTACGAACGTCTTGATGCCAGATACCGCAGCTCACCTTCAGAGGTCTTGTGCATTGGACAGCTCAGAGCTGTTTTGAAGGCAAAGGGGGGACTGGGGGCCAGCTGGTTTTATAGTTATAGCAAATCGGAGTGCACATTGAGACACCCAGCTACCACTTACATTATAGCAGATATAGTAATTTCCACACCAGCCTCTCATTTTTTCTCTCATAAAATTAAGTTCTGAAACCTTTCCTGTGATGTTCATGCTTTACCTCTGTTACAAAGCATTGACACTGGAGTCATTCCATATATAAACCTCCTTCACCATATCAACAATTATAGACAGTTTGTTAATCTGTACAAGTCCCTGTGCTACTATTGGAATGATAAAACATGTGCATCAATGAAAACCTTGCACTACTGTCAGAGCTGCTGTTATAGAAAATGAATTAACACTTTCTGACAGTGTTGTGGTACAAGTTCTTGTAACATAGGCATGTAATGGAAATAAAACCAGATTTGAGCCTGAATAGCTAACTGACTCCTAGAACAAAGCAGCCACCAGACAACAAATCCCTACCTGTGAGTATATTTTTGAAAGCCTCTTCAACATTTGTGGAGTCCAAAGCCGAAGTCTCAATGAAAGACAGGTTGTTCTTTTCTGAAAGAAAGAAACGCCACACACATTATTAAAGCAATCAATAATGAGTTTATGACACCTTCTTTTAAAGATCTGGTTACAACTCACCTGCGAAGGCCCGGGCCTCGTCAGTGGGCACGGCTCGGAGGTGCCTCAGGTCACTTTTGTTGCCCACTAACATGATGACGATGTTGTTGTCTGCATGGTCACGCAGCTCCTTCAGCCAGCGCTCTACGTTCTCATAGGTCAGGTGCTTGGCAATGTCATACACCAGAAGAGCTCCTACTGCACCCCGGTAGTACCTGAATGATACAACAGTCATCACTTAAATTCAGAAACCAGAACTGAAACATTGCAATTTATACTGACAAATATTTTTGAAATAAGAAATAGTGAACACCCATATAAGCTTATAGGACATGGGCGTGTATGTGGCAGGTATGTTCCACTATTATATCTTTAATTACAGAAAAAAAAGCATTATGCAATTTCCAAATTTGAGCAAAATACAGGCTCTCTAGAGGCCTCTGTCCAACAATTGGGAGACACCATCACACTGCGCCAATACACTAGGTGGCCTACTCACAATCAGAACATGAGGATAAAGCCAAAATTATAAAGTGCTCACTATATTAACACCACATATGTAAAATATGTTACTGTGACACAAAAAAAAAGTGTTTCATGGATGTATTACAACATAAAATATAATGATAAATTAATAGAGTGTACTTGCAGCTCCTTAATTAACTGTGCGCGCATATTCCTTAAAGTAGTTGAATGCATGTGCACTTTGGGGGGGTGGTAACAGTAACCCTGCTTCACACCACCCGATCACTGATTATTGTCCTAGAACAACACACCCGGTCATGTTTCATCCCTTACTTATAGAATTAAGTGTGTCATGAACTCACGCCGATGTAATCGCTCTGTAGCGCTCTTGTCCTGCTGTATCCCAAATCTGAGCTTTTATGGTTTTACCATCCACTTGGATGCTTCGAGTAGCGAACTCCACACCGATGGTGCTCTTGCTCTCCAGGTTGAACTCATTCCGTGTGAAACGGGATAGCAGGTTACTTTTCCCCACACCGGAGTCTCCAATGAGCACCACTACACAAAACACAACGAAGACACAAAACTGATTTGTACTATATTCCAATACTTCACTTACCATCTCTTTCAAAACAATAATAATAGCTGGGGAGGTAAAATGTTCCTTTAAGCTACTTAAATGAACTTTAAACAGTATTTAGACCAGGACTTGTATTTGTGTGCATCTCTAGTATTTTATATGGTGCATCTTAAATTCTTGAATTTTATGCAGATCAATCTTGGAATTCTTAAAACCCAAGTGTAGGGTATATAAACAATCCTGTACCACTGTCATACTCCTCTGTTTTAATGAACGGGAAGTGGTTTCCACTGTGGTCCTCGACTTACACTTTTGTCAAACATCTATGTGGCAGTGAAGCTGTAAACATTGACCTTATTCAAGGTAATGGCAGCTCACACAGGGCTTATATCTGGTTATAAATCCGTCTTGTAACTCAACATTTTAATGACTTGCATGTGGAGATTCTGGCAGGAACAAATAAAAGTTTGCAAAAACCCCAGTGTCATCTTTCTCAATCAATTATACAGCTGAAAAGGTTTCAAAAAGAATCATGTGATTTCCTTGGCATCACTACAAGACAGGGAAGTAGCAGTGTTTGGGGAAACATTAGATTAGATCAGGTATTTGAGAAAAGAAGAAAAAAAAGTCTGCATTGCTAAATCTTACACACTTCATAAACTCAGTGTACTGTCTCTCTTTTTTATTGGTGATCTCGAACAACAAACATCGTTGACCTGAAAGGTAACAAGCTCTGCATTTTCTTCCGTTAAACATCACACTAAGCCAAGAGTCAGGAATTCCCAGTGGACCCAGAATTAATCTTGGTGTAATTTCCTGTAGATGAAGTCATTGAAGCTAGAAAATTACCAAGATGATTGGAGTTAACTCATTAAGGAAAATAAATATTCCAAACTATCGACACGAATATTAAAAGCTTTCTGGGTGGCATACAGGAAAAAATACCGCTTGACAATTGTTGAAATTATGTACAATAGGGGAACAACTCAAAACATCAAAAAATTTGAAAGAGCTTGAAGCTGATTATACTCTCATTAGCCACTTCAACAGGAACAGCTGCTCATA
Organism: Noturus placidus; assembly: GCA_022414735.1. NCBI lineage: Eukaryota > Metazoa > Chordata > Actinopteri > Siluriformes > Ictaluridae > Noturus > Noturus placidus. Next base: position 88,922 of record JAFFST010048665.1, read on the forward strand.
CATGTAATTATTCAAATCAGTAAAGCACATCGCAGCAAAGGAATATATACAATCATGCAGACACAAGCTCACTGAAACTGGACAGTTGATGAATGGGGGGAAAAAAACCCCAAGCAATGTTTCTCCAATATTCAAGTATGTTGACACTGTAGCCTCAGAATCCTGTTGTTGGCTGACAGAAGTCAGAACCCAATGTGGTCTTCTGCTGTTGTGCATCGAGATGCTTTTCCACTCATCATGCTTGCAAAGATCAACTATTTGAGTTACAGCAGTCTCCATCAATTTGAAGCAGTATGGCCATTCTCCTTCGACCTCTCTAATCAAGAAGACATTTCCAACTATAGAACTGCTGCTCACTTGATGTTTCTTGTTTTTCACACCATTGTGTAAATTTGAGAGACTACTGCATGAGAACAGCAGTTTCTGAAATACTCAAACCGACAACCATACTACATTGAAAGTTACCGAGACCACATATTTCTGATGTTGGATGTTAACACTACCTGACGCTCTTGACCTGTATCTGTATCATTTTCTGCATTGCGCTGCTGCTGTAACATGACTGGCTAATTGGATAAACTACATGAAAAAGCAGATTTTCCTAATTTTATGTTCCTAATAAAGTGGGTGTGCAAATTAGAGAATTTCAAATAAAAAAATATTAACTGCATTTCTTTTGAAATTTAGATGTGTAATGATTTCAATACTAAACATGCGGTGTTTGGCTATATTTGTGACTTGTGAAAACACATTTGTGGTCATTAATACACTGAATGCATAGTATGTAAATTCAATTTATTTCCATTACGATAGTACTTATGCACGACTCCACTCAGCTGTACTTGCTCTGGTTTTTTATTTTTTAAAGAAACAAAAAAAGGCACACAAAGGACAGAAAACTGACCGGATTCTGTACCTCAGTTTAATGTGCTATGACCTGTTACTCTGATCACCTACACAAAGGGCCATTGTGATACTGTGGTAGTAAATAAATGACTAAGAGTCTGAAATCTGCTGTTCAAGCATCTTCATATCATCAGGACACACATCAACAGTCACGGGACTCGTTTTGGAGAAACTGTTGTTTGATATACTTGCATTTGAGACATTTGTAGAAATGTTGAGCATTGGATATGATTTTTATGAACATTACTACACAACAACACATCATGAGCCATGACGTCATCCAGAAGAAATCTCTCCTCAATCATTTCCTCTTCACTGTAAGAGATAAGCAAGCTAGACTTTACAAACTTCATCTCAGCACAACGCTTCCTTTTTCATTCCTCTTAATAAAAACAGACTAGTTTAAAGATAGAAGCAACTTTACAGACTGCTCAATGTTGAGATAAAGCACGACGACCTTTTTTTTTTTTTAACTCCTAACTGATGTGGAGCACTGGCACAAACGGGTAATGACTAAACGGCGGATAAAACCCACAGCTTTATAGGACAGTAAACTTCATATAAACTGAACTGAAATTAAATTACAAAGAAAACTATTAGTTCCAACTTCATTAAACTACAGTCTAGCTTACTTGAGCTACTTAGCGAAATACCTAGCTAGATAGCGGTTAGCTTCCTTCATCTACATTTAAGAGTGTTTTGATCGCTAGCTGCATAGCTACCACGCTAAGAAATTTTATTTTTGTACACATAATCTAATACTAATCAAGCAGTTTTTTTTTAAAAAAAGACAGTTTTAAAAAACCTACCAGATAACACAAAAAGGCCGCGACAGACTAAAAGGCCATCGTTGTCTGGTTAGCGATATATACATGGTCTAATTCCCAAATATCGCTCCATCAGACACGTAGTGCACTACATAGGGTATACAAGACAGGACTTCATGCGCGGCGTAGTGCACTTACAAAATACGTAATAAAACATTTGGGATACAACCAAAAACTGCTATGTAGCCTTGTACCTTAGCTTATTTAGCTAAATAAACTCGCATTAACGGTGGTTTGAAATCTTCATTGCATCGCTTAATGACTATGTTTAGGCGCGTAAATTAAATTACAACTGACCTTTAAATAAATAATCATACTCATCGTCTCGGGTTCCCATGTTAAATTTTTCCGCTATTGCTGAAATTCTAGCGAAGCGGCGACGGTCTCCTGACTCCAACCGACAGGAAGAAAATTCACTCGGCTTTACAACGCTGGAAGGGCGGATTATACTGATGGGCGACTCGCGAAGGAATCGGTTCTTTTTGATCGAATCTTTTTAGTTTATCATGCGAATCGATTTGCAAATTTAAATAATACACACCATATAAATATTAATATATAAAATATACACCAAAGTTGGCTGCTTTCTTGCTACAACAACAGCAACAACAACAACAACAATAATAATAATAATAATAATAATAATAATAATAATAATAATAATAATAATAATAACAACAATTTAGTAGTAGTATCTTTTTGAATTTATTTGGAAATTGTGCACTAATAGAACTTTATATTATTAGAAAATTCTTAAATCTTGAAACCTTAATGGACTTCGTCCTTCTATAAAACAACTACAAAAAGGTATAACCATAGGAAGCTAGAAACCCTTAACTATTCAAAGGACCCTTGAGGTTTTTTCACCCTTCAGTAGTTATTTATCTTTATTGTATTATTTTTTATTAATTGATTGTAAAGTGTAATGCAAGCACTAAAACATGGGGTAATTTTTCATAATTAACATTTTTTTCTGCCAGACTATGGAATACACTCACCATCCACTTTATTAGGAACACCAGTACACCTGCACATTCATGCATTTATCTAATTAACCAATCATGTGGCAGCAGCACAATGCAAAAAATTGTGATTGTTGGTACCAGATGGTTTGAATATTTCAGAAACTGCTGATCTCCTGGGATTTTCTCACACAGCAGTCTCTAGGGTTTACACGGAAGGGTATGAAAAACAAACCAAACAAAAAAAAAAAAAAACAATGAGTGAGCAACAGTTCTGTGGGTGGAAACACCTTGTTGATAAGAGCGGTCAGAGGAAAATGGCCAGATTGGTTTGAACTGCCAAGAAGGATATAGTAACTCAAATAATCATTTTTACAACCATGGCAATCAGAAAAGCATCTTAACATTGAACACTGAACCTTGAGGTGAATGGGCTACAACAGCAGAACACCACATTGAGTTCAACACCACGTGTTGTGCCCATGATAGAATCAGATTCCTGTTCTTGACTGACGTGGTCTTCTGCTGTAATAGCTCATCCACCTCAAGGTTTGATGTGTTGAACGTTCTGAGATGCTTTTCTGCTCACCACGGTTGTAAAGTCTGCTTATTTGACTTACTATAGACTTCCTGTCAGCTCAAACCAGTCTGGTCATTCTCCTCTGATTTCTCTTATAAACAAGGTGTTTCAGCCTGCAGACCCTCCACACATATTGTTTTTATATTTTTCCCACCATTCCGTGTAAACTCTAGAGATAGTTGTGTGTGAAAATCCCAGGAGATCAGCAGTTTATGAAATACTCAAACAGGCCCTTCTGGCACCAATAACCAAGCCACGGTTAAAATCACAGAAATCACACCTTTTCTTCTTGATTGATGTGAAGAATATCTGAAGTTTTTGATCTGTATCTGCATGATTTTTGCATTGCACTGATGCCACATGATTGGCTGATTAGATAACTGCAGGAATGTAAAGAGGAAGGGGAGTGTATACTGTATGTATCAGCCAATCTGCAAAAGGAATCTGAGGCTACAGTGGCTACAGACACAAACTGGACAATTAATTTATTTTATACCATACTGTGTGGCATGATTAGGTGATTGGATAATGCATGAACAAGCAGGTGTCGGGGCTCTTATTAAAATGGAGAGTGAGTGTATATATAAATCTGGTTGCACCTCCTACAAACTCCGCATATGTTCATTAACAGTATACTTATAAATTCTTAAGAGAAGCAACTATATGTATCTAATTAAATTAAAATCTTGCAAAGCTCTAATATGCAGGTCTAATCTTTCAGTTTGCATTTTATGTGGTCTTTACTTAGATTAATATGCCAAATCCAGATATGTCAATGAGATACTGACAGATAAAATGACAGATTAACAGCTGTCAAGTATATTTATTTCCAGAGAAGGTCAAATAAATGCACTTGCACGTGTACACAGACTCTCTCTCTCTCTCTCTCTCTCTCTCTCTCTCTCACACACACACACACACACACACTCTCTTATGAACTACTCATCAATTAAAGGAACAGTTCAGCAAAAAAAAAAAAAATTGACACAATTTCCCCCAAGTTTTCTATAACATCATAACATTACAGCATTAACATTAATTAATAACTGGATGATTATTTACAGATATAACTTTGGGTGAGATAGCCTTTCATTACTTGTTAGCTACAATAGCCTCATACAGTAGCTCCATTGCAAAACCAAACAGGTCTTGGTTGATCCATTACACTTGTTTTAACGGGAAAATCATGTAAATAAAATTTTTCACTGAACCATCTCTTTAAGCTTCTTGTATAAATAAAAAGGATAAAATGTTTAATTTTCAATTTATATTTACAATCTTCAATGACAACATGCTTGGTCTCTACAGTGTCAGTTAGTCTAATTTATCATGGCCACACATTTTTAACCACACATACACAGACACAACTTAAGTTTCATAAGATGATGCAATCATTATATTTGCATATTCAGTAAAGTTTACACATACGGCACAAAGTGACGTCTGAAACGCAAATACAGCTGCACGCTCTTCATCTTCGGAAGAATCTGCTTCACTTGATTCATTTTTATGTGCAGCTTGAGGGAAGTAAAAAAACAAACAAACAAAAAAAAACCTCCAAATTCACAGGATAAAATATAGTCAGTATTTCTTCATTATTTGTATTTATATTTCTATGTACACATCATTATTGAGTGACTAACTATGGTGTCAGAACACTAAAAATAAGAAAAAAATAAGGCAACCAAAAATGACAAACACGCTGTATTGCTGCTGTAGGTCCATTATATCACACAACAGCATTGTGATCGTGATCAGCATTTTAACACCCATCAAATATCTATTAAATCACACATCCTCACGCTCACACTTTCAAACACATACACACGTAAATTACTCTATACATACAAATAAATATACATTTGAACAAATTCTTTAAACCTTTCCTGCATTGTAGATCACAACACTGGTAGGAAACATCCTGCTCAAATGATTGTGATATGGTAAAATAAAGTGCTGTGATTGAACAGTCGTAAGAGGAAAGCATGTCTATACGTTTTAAAGATAGGCCTTTATCGGACATGAAAAATTTAAATACAGCCTTCATAAGAAAGAGTTCTCAGGAAACTGTGGGAATTTATAGTGTCTTTAACCTCAAATAGCCCAAATAAAATCTGCTGTGATTATATATATTGTGTGTGGACACATATCAATTAGTTCCAATGCTCTGTTTAATTAACACGCCCCTTTTGACTTCCCCTTGGTCATTCCCACTTGGTCATCATGTTAGAATACTTTAGAAACTCAACTGCAGGTTGTTGGATGATCCTTGAGAAACGTAAAGAAATCGGCAGGAGCTGAAATCGCCCAGAATGCATCAAAAACAGATCAAACCATTCGTAATTCCTCAGTCTACAAATAATCTATGTGTATGTTACAGGTTGCATAAAATACTCTGGATGTTTTTCAAACTATTCTCTATTTATCACTTCTGTAGTGAATAAAACTGGCCACTTTTCCTTGTACTTGAAAATAAAATCTGTTAACTTGAAAGTCATTGATAATTGAAGTTGTTGGATTATCAATAAATGTTATAAAGGTTTCTCACAGGGAAGAATTTATATGTCGCTGCTTCAAAAAACCCTAAAAAAGTGTAAATAACTGGAATTACTTTTTTAAAACTGTACTGTGCCAGTGCTGTAAAGTTGGATAAAGCTACATAAGAAAAGCTTTTGGTCTCAGTTCTGTCTCATTTAAAAGACATTTAATATTAGAATTGTTCATTCAACTTATACAGTTGTATAATATAAATGTCGTTTTGACAGAATTGATCATCTGCCCCTAGGCTTTTTGTTCTTTTCTCTGTACAAGGAAATGTCAATATTGGTGTCATGACTATCTGCCTATGTATTAAACATGTAGTATATAGAGAGATTAGGTTGGGGAAATCAAGAACGCTGGAATATTACTTTTGAGAATGACTTGTTTCATTGCTCTTGCTGTTTAGTTGGAGCATGTCGCTTTTTGTTAATCATGTTCCTCTCACTTGTGTGAATTTGCATTGCTGACCTAGAAGGGTGTGTTAACTCCAGCAAAAAAAAAAAAATAGAACGGTTTAAAGTAACAGTCTTTCTGTCCCATACTTCATGATATTGTTGTCCTGAATGATGTTTAACCAACGTTATGCATGAGGCCATAAGATTTAGAGATAACGGTCCATATGCAGAGGTGAAAAAATTACCAACCTGGGTACCCGGGGTAAGCAAGTTATTCATTGTTACCAAATGGACAATTAGGTTCATCAATAAGATTACGGAACTGATCTTTACTTCCCATGAACTATTTAAAAACTAACATTTTCATTTGGTATTTCTGTTTAAACCTACTGTGCTTTATGTTGGTGCGACATTTCTGAATTCCACCACCTGCTGCACTACACACATCCGCCACGGTGCTGGTAGGAGTTTTTTTTTTTTTTACTAATAAGTGCACACAGATGACGGACAATTTTACAGAATTGAAAACACACAGGTGAAACTGAGCAAAACAAAGTGCATCGCTGTCATCTAATTCTCAGTCACCTCTCAGTTAAACATGTTGACAGGAAATACGTGTTGAACATGTTGAAAGACGCTAGTCAGATTTCAGTCATATTTGGTCATATTTTTTCAGTCATACTTTTAATCGCAATGTGAGGAGAGAACACCACATCTCATAGCCGAAACATTCAGCAACAACTTGGTGACGTTTAGTCAAGTTTGCAAACACAACGTGCTACATTGCAAACGAAATCACGAAAGGATAAGCACATCGTCGGAGTCATCCCCTCCCTGGACATTCATATACTAATTCGATTCCTTTAGTTTGTATTAAAGTACTAACTTAATACCTGGTCATATGTTACTACATTATGTTAGGTACCAGTTTTTAGCTTGGTTAATCAGGTTTCCGGGCAACCAAAACATCAGACTAGGTAAGAACTCTGGCCTGGTGGGTTGGCTAATAAATTTATCATTTGTCCACCCCTGACATAGCTGACAGTATAACATTACCAATAATTCATGATATCACTGAGTGAAGTTAATTGTAGGATACAGAGCAAGCTTCCTCCAAAATCACATTACACACCAAACGTTTTCTCTATACATATGAAAAGCACGTTCACAGTATCACACTCAGAGAATCACACACATAGAAAAGTAAAAAACCAAATAAAAAACATTTTATGAATTACAGGAATGTTATCTCTAAGGATACAGTTATTACTGGGTGGTGTGGTGCTGTTAGTAGTAGATGGAATGATGGGAGAAAAACAGGAGAATGACGCTAGTGTGCGTTCAACACAAAGCTTCACACTGCAGCCTGCAAGTAGTTCTGGATCAGGATGAGATGAGAATCGAAGACACCAGTCACTTAAAAATGTGGTAGGAAGTTTGGTCAGTTGAGTTGGAAGCCACGATACGCTTGAGCGATCTCCGGAGTTGTCACACTCACTGCTGTGGACAAGACATGAGAGCAGCTGTTGCTAAACTGATCACAATACATCATAATGCTGTAAAATTAAAGGTATTTGTGCTTTCAACTGATCAAATATACATTCAATATAGATAAGAACAGAGATATGATTGTAAAAACCAAGAGTACAAGCATGCACAGGAAAGTACAAACACACAGACACCTGAACCCTCTCCATGCGGATGACACCACTATATTGAAATCTACAGAAATAAACAAAACAGCTATGATAAATCAATCATGAGGGATTGTGAAATCACAATTGTCACAAGAGTTTTTAAGCTGACAAATATCCAAATCAGACATCCCGGGCAGCTCTGCCACCAACAGTCACTTACGGTATCGCTGTCCTCATCCCCTGTGGGCAGAGTCCTAGACTCTGTAGCGTAGTGCAGAGGAGAATAAACCCAGCTCCTCTCCTCCGGAGGCTGTTTTAGGTAACGGAGAGAACGCAGCAGTCGGCATGAGAAAGCAACAGAGCCGAGTTGTGAGCAAGAAATAGAAGACAGTGCAGTAGGTGAAAGTTTTAGACAAACACAATGATGAAAGAAAGAACAATTACATTAAAGAACCATTTAAAAATATGATTTTGGATTAGTGCTTGGGTTTTAACACCACGATAAATTCACAATTTCTCTTTTAAAACAAGCTCGGTACTTCTTTAAAAACAGATCTGAAAAGTGTTGGCAAACTGTCACAAAATAGTCTCAATACCTTGAACAATATGCTAATTATTAGAAAGTAAGAATAAAATGGCTGTAAATGGCTGGTTTGTCTGCTGGTATATAAACTGCTGTGGAAATAAAGATGCGAATCAAGACTTGGGTACTGAAATCTCGCTCGTGTTTACCTGTAACACAAGCAAGCTAGTTACAAGCAGTTAACTAGCTAGCTAGCTATTTGGTAGATCTTTCCCAATTCGCATATTCATAACTGCAACTTCCTTACATTTTAATGTGTATACATGTTCCTAGGCCATTCATATTAAAAATTCATTATTCTACAATAATTAGTTAAAATGTAGAAATATATAAACATATAATGAATTAAAATGACACATTCTGGGGCACTTGTATTTTAATAATAATTAATAAATAAAAAATGAATGTAAGATTGTTATCTTCATTTCTATACCGTTTTAATGTATAAGAGGCATTGCACTATGATTTGTGAGATTCTGCCATGCACTGACGATGGTCTAACTGACTGAAATTCTTTTGTATTTTTAGAAAGTTATGCCCTATAAAAAGCAGATTTTTCATTTGGCTATTTTGCATTTTACTCAGTTTTGGAGTGTCCGTTTTTTACTGGAGGTTTTTACATTACCTTGGACTTGCGCACACAATTAGTCAAGATAAATTTTGCTTGTTAAAACCCTAAGCCTCTCATCTACTTATTACTAAAAATAGTTAGTAATAAAAACAGGAAGAGAGGTAGCAAGCTGGAGAAGAGAGAACCGGAGCTGCGCTAATGAAATGAGAAGTGGAAAAGATAGTGGTGGCCAAGTTCACATTCTGAAAGAGGCTAAACATGCCAGCAGGATGTGTGTGACTAATTTCTCTATTACGACAGCACTACAGTCACAATGCTCCACAGCAGGCTAGTTCACTACCAAGACTTACACTGTGGCCTGGAGTTAGTCTCCTGTTGTGTGTGATGGTCTGGCTGACACAACAGCTGCCATCAACAAACTTACAGCAGACAGGAGAAATGTGTGTGTGTACGTGAGAGTGAGTGAGTGAGAGAGAGAGAGAGAGAGAGATAGAGAGAGAGTTATGGGTGAATGGGTGTGAATAAAATATTAGCACACAAATAAGGAAAAAAATGGTCAAAAAGATAAATAACAGAATATAAAATGTGTGACAGAGATAGATGCAAATGTTAAAAATGATATCTGATCATGTAGTCATGTAGAGAGAGAAGTAGAGGGAAAAAGAGAGGAACTGAGTGGGAGAAACAAATACATAAATGAACAGGTCCACAGGGTAGCTGATATAAGCTGCAAGCTGATGGATGTCAATTATGAAACACAGTCAAGTTCAACTGTTGACTTGCTCCTAACTCCAACGTTCAGTGCGGTGTTAAGTTATTTTATACCACAGTACTGCTGAATTCTCAAATCTGATTGGTCAGAAAGAGTTGGTTAATTTCAGATCTGACAACTGTTCCAGCTGCAAAGTTTATAGTAATGCCCTCGTTCTTATATGACACTGTAAGCTAACAACTTACGCAGGGACTTGTATGCTGGAAATTCCAAATAAAGACTCATTAAAAACCATGTGTAATCAATGATTCGGTGAGGCTTTCTGTGAAGAGACATGTATTTAACATTTTTGGAAGGAGTCTCCAGTGTCAGCACTTTGGAACAATCCGAGGAAAAGCTGTAACTAACTTTTTTGTTACAGGAAAGTCATCAGGATGGAGACGTTTACGATTTGCTGTTTGTCTGTAACATGATATCTGCATTTTTTATTCTTGTTAACTAGAGGAAGAGAGGAAAAGAAAGAGAGGCTGGTGGAGGAAAGACTCTTTATGCCTGATATAAGTGATTACTTCATGGACGTTCCACAAGATTAAACTTCACTATACATGGATAAAGTATTGCATGTCGTTATTTAATAAATTACACAAATTGTAATCTTTGGCAAATTGTTCTTATAAGAGGAATACAACACAGCGTGCTGTTATTGGAAAAAAATCACCTTTGTGATGGGAATTTTAACTTCACATCACCTTATCACTAATTATTATCCTATAATAGTATGCTATAAGGATATTATATTCCTTATATACTTTCCCACTATTCAGTTATTTTTCTAGAACGCATTTCCTCAATCTGCTTGAGTCATGCACACAGCAGTAGACTGATGATGTGATTATAAACAAGCCTATGGTGACAGTTTTACTTCTTAGCAACAGGGATGAGTGTTTTCAGTAGCGTCATCCATCATTACTGCTTAAGCATGGATATTATGCAGTGAGAAGTCTTAAGACACAAAAAATAAACATCTGAGTCTGAAACCAGGCACTAAAATGAGATGAAATGTTGCATTTTCATGCAGAGGTTACAGCACACTGTAGAACATCTGATGAAGGTATGCAGCAGGGAGCAAAACCGCACCCGTCACATTCAGTTTAGACCAGGCAGCATAACACATCACTCTGGACACTGAGAATGAAAATGAGTAGACAGTCCTAACATTCGATCCATTAAAATAACTGTCTGGATGGATCGGATTCATTACTAAGCTGTAGATTTCCAAGCCAGAGGGGGAACACACAGTTTGATAATAACATCAAAACATGAATACATTAAAAAAACTGCATTTACATGATTTTCTCCTGAGTCCAAATGTAACTGATGAGCTAAGACATGTTTTGTGTCCTTGTTTAGTTTTGCATTGGCTAATAAGGGCGGCTGTGGCTCAGTCAGTAGAGCGGGTTGTCCACTAATCATAGGGTTGGTGGTTCGGATGATCCCATGCCGAAGTGTCCTTGGGTAAGACACTGAACCCTAAGTTGGCCCCGATGGCAAGCTAGCACCTTGCATGGCAGCTCTGCTACCATTGGTGTGTGAGTGTGCTCTCATTTGTAAGTCGCTTTGGATAAAAGCGTCTGCTAAATGAATAAATGTAATAAATGTAATAAAGCTAATGTAGAACAAGTAATGCAAATGATTCAGATCCCTTTCTGAAAATATACGTGCATACACTATGTGCTTTAATGCACCGTATGCTGTATTGGCACACCTGTTAAAGATGGGTAAAACGTTTATGAACATACATCCTTGTGGTTTATTAGTTTAATTGTGCACTGAGAGAAATCTAACCTTTAAATATATTTTAAATTAGCACAACCATGTGTCACGATTATTGGCATCCATAGAAATTCTCATCAACAAAATGTAACTGAAGCATGTTTACCAAGGGTGCCAATAATTCTGGTGCTGACTAGAAAAAGGAACAAACTTTACAAGGTAGAGGGGCGCCATCTTGAAATCAGTCCGAGCTTCAATATGGATCAGACTAAATCCCTAATAATTTCCAAAGCTGTTTATTCAATACCACAGTTATTTCAAATTTGTGTACATGTTTAAAAAACAGATTTTGGATTAGATCGACTTTCATTACTATTCTTTTAATAATGTCATTTTAATCATTACACTGGTAATTACTTTTCAATAATATATTCTGCTTTATATTTTTCGGTGCAGAACTGTTCCTCGTCTGGCTTCAACACAGTGCAGGGGAAACAGTATTCAGTTAAACACACCACACTCTCACACTGGTTTCTCACCAGGCTAACAACACCCGCGCCTCACACCAGCGATTCTGCAGACTGCACAGATTCACATCATCACTTCCAATCATGTCATGGATCCAATAAACATGGCTGTGTTCTCTTATACAGTCATGTGAAAAAATAAGTACACCCCATGGAAATTGTTGTTTTTTTGGCATATTTGGACAAGCAAACATTTGCGTTTGCACATGTATGTTTTTTGGCATATTTGGACAAGCAAACACAAGAAACGGTGCCTATCAATAAAGTTGATACACTCTATCAAATGACACATAAAATTGACATTTTATTGTAATTTTCCCAATTTAAATGAACAACCCCCTTCCCCCCCACCAGATCAGTCATATGGAAAAAGTAAGAATGCCCTTACATTTATCACACCTTCAAATCCATAAAATTAAAAAATAAGGTGTTCAAGATTGGGTGCCAGTGATTAGAACCTGGTTAAGGAGTGCAGGTGTTATTTAAACCTCTTGTATCTAGTGTCTGGTGTCCCTTTTGCTATTGAGGTGTGTGGTGTCATCATGCCAAGATCTGAAGAGTTCTGTAAGGCCTTCAGAAAAAAAGGTTGTGGATGCCTATGAGTCTGGCAAGGGATTTAAAAAGATCTCCAAATTATCTGAAATACATCATTCCACTGTAAGGAAAATCATCTACAAATGACGTAGATTTCAAACGGCTGCAAATTTGTCCAGGACTGTCCATTCCAGCAAATTCAGCCTAAGAGCAGATCGTCTGATGAAAAAAGAAGTCTCCAAGAACCCACAAATTTCATCACAGGATCTGCTTGTAAGTCCTGCAATTGTTGATGTCAAAGTGCATGCTTCTGCAATCATGAAAAATATGCACAAATGTTACCTGCATAGGAGGCACACAAGAAAAAGCCTTTGCTGTCTAAAAAGAACATTAAAACAGGACTACAGTTTGCCAATGAGTATATAGGCAAAGACCAGGCCTTTTGGAATAATGTGATCTGGACAGATCAATGAAAGATAAGAGATGTTTGGCCACAGTAACAGCAGTCATATTTGGCACTGACCAAAAAAAAATTTTCTGAAGAAGCACTTCATACCAACTGTGAAGCCTGGTGGTGGAAATGTTATGGTTTGGGATTGCTTCGCTGCCTTTATACAAGTGGAAATTTTACCAGAATAATGATTCTAAGCACACTAGCAAATCCACCAAGAAATTTTGCTTGTATCTTTCTCATTTGTAAGTCGCTTTGGATAAAAGCATCTGCTAAATGAATAAATGTATGTAAATGTAAGAAATGGCTCAAAAAAAGAACTGGAGGGTTATGAAATGGTCTAGTCAAAGCCCAGATTTGAATCCCATTGAAATGTTGTAGAGGGATTTGAAACAGGCATTACATGCAGGAAAACCCTCAAACAACGGAAATAATATTGCCTGGAAGAGTGGTCAAAAATTCCAGCAAGCTGATGTCAGAGACTGGTGGACAATTATGCAAAACACCTACAAGAAGTTATTTCTGCTAAAGGGGGAAATACTAGCTTCTGAGACCAAGGGTGTACTTACTTTTTACACAGAAGAATATCACATCTATTGATATTTCTGTTGAATAAATGGTTGAAAAACAAATTTTCCTTGTGGTTTTGTTCAAGTATATCAACTTCATTAATAGGCACAGTTTCACAGATGATCAAATGTTTGCTTGCCCAAATATGTCAAAAAAGCCACCAATTTCCATGAGGTGTAGGCTCTAAATACTCAATATAGAGTCTCGAATGAAGTACATGAATCAGAGCATACTATGACCAAAGGATACTTACAAAGTAGATATCAGTAATTGGCACATCATCATCCTCGTCTACAGAGGAGTGGCTGGGGCAACCAGAAGCTTGACTAGTGCAGTCTGAGTCCACCACTATTTTAGGATTCGCAGGAACTGTGGAACAAGAAGCCTCAGCATGTATCTCCGGTTCTTCACTGTCACAGTGACATGAGGAAGAAAGAGGAAAGAAGAACAAACCCTTTTCAGGTTGCATATTTAATGAGAAATGAGGGGAAAAAAAGAACATAGAGGACAGTGTGTTGATGAAGATGAGTTTTGTTAATAGAACCTAAGCAGATTTACGAAGTTGAATTCAAAAAGATTTCACTGCCAATGTTCAAAACACTGAAATATAATAAAAATTAACAACCTGTTGCAATATGATGTCCCAATTTAACTGTTGCTGAATACAATAAAGTTGCACAAGCAGCTACTCTCTCTCTCTTGTTTTTCTGCTTCTACAAAGTTACAGAAGGCAAACAGCCTCCTAATTACAAGAGTTAAACCAATCATTATTGAACCTTTATTACTGATAATAATAAATCTAATCTAGAAAGCAAACTATGAGTTAGTTAGCTGATACCAGTTAAAAATAAAAATAACATCAAGTGTGAAGACACCCTAAGGTCCCTCAGAGACTACACTAGAAAAACTATAGCAGTATTTATCATCACTGCTGCTATTAGACCAGACCACACTACTGACCTTCTGCTAGGTCAGATTCATCTATTGCATTAATATTTTTACCTAGGATCATGGATACATATATCTTGTACAATTATACTATATACTGTATCTCACAAAAGTGAGTACACCCCTCACATTTTTGTTAATATTTGATTATATCTTTTAATGTAACACTGAAGAAATGACACTTTACTACAATGTAAAGTAGTGAGTGTACAGCTTGTGTAACGGTGTAAATTTACTGTCCCCTCAAAATAACTCAACACACAGCCATTAATGTCTAAACCGCTGGCAACAAAA
>JAFFST010048665.1:103813-114031 GCA_022414735.1 Noturus placidus
TATATATATATATATATATATATATATATATATATATATATATACACACACACACACACACACACAAATTATAATCTATGTAAGCATCACACCTTCTTAATCTAATTAGACAAAGGCTTAATATTTCCCACCACAGGACCAAGCAACAATAGGTGAGCAGAGCTAGAAGGGGCAGATCAGGCAGATGGCTAATTCCCCTCTCCTACAACTGCTTCTTTCCCCTTAACCCACATGGCCACACACCAGCAGTCTCAATGACCTTCCTCCACTGACACAGCCCAAAAACATGTCAGTACACACTTTTAACCAACTGCTTCAAACCACAACAGAGGGACAGATGTGACATTGCAAAAATACACTTCCAAGTTCAATCATCAAACAAACAGGGAAATATCATACCCTGTTAACCAGCATGTAAGGGCAGCATGAGTCCACTAAGACACAGACTGAGCAATCAAATCAGGGTAGTCCAATGATAAATGAGTCTGTGTGTTTTAGTTACAGTATATGAAATATATACAGTGAGAGTGGTGAGAAAGGCCATTGCACAATAGGTTGTGTAACTGCTGGATTGCCCGCCTCGGGTAGCAGCTGATGTATGATGGAAACACCTGACTGGTGGGTGGGAATTGGCAGAGATATTTAATGTAGAAAATCAAGAAAAAATCCAAGTGTTTTGTTCCATGCATAAAGACTTTAATAATGAAGTGGAAAAACATATGACAAGGAACTGCTGAGGAACTTTTCAGACTGTGGCTGTAAATATCGTGCATTAACCATTGAAGATGTTAAAAATCTTCAATGGATGTCAATGGAGTCAATGGATGTTTTTCTGTGCTGAAAATGTGGTTGGTGCAAATTACTTTTCATTTTTATTTTCTAATATTTAAATAACTTCATGTATGTTTTATAGACAGTTTGCACACACAATCATATGTTTTCTACCAGCAATTAAACAAATATAAAACATCCGTTTAGTTTTGCAAAGGCGGTTACACCAGTAATTACCTTGTCTCTGGAGAAGGTTGTGGTGCTATTAGTGTAGGCTCGCTGTCTTGTCTCTTCAACTCCACCTCTACTGTGATGGTCTGCTGATCTTCCTCCTGAGTCCTACAATCACACCAGCAGAGGGTGCCAACATTCAACAAACTGCCATTCAATAACTAATGAGAATAACGAATGGAGTGTAATGGTTGAAAATGTTGCCTCTGTCTGTGCAAATAAATTGATGCTCTTCCATTCTTGGGTGAAATATAGGGAGAGTCATTTTTTTTACAGGAATGAAACCGAGTCAAAACAACTTACGTTCCGTCTTGGCTAGACTGGGTGTGTCTCCTGTGAGAGAAAACAGAAACTGCATTATAACAGGCTCAGCTGTGACAGCTAGAAAGACAGTGTTTGTGTGTGTGCATGCGTGTGTGTGTTACCTGTAGCGTGGGTGCTCAGAAGTGTCAGATGGGGAGCGCTCGGGAATGGAGAGAGAGGTGGTGGAGGAGAGTGTAGTGGCGATGGAGGCTGTGGTGGCATCTTCAAACGATGGAGGTGTGCAGGGAAGCACATCTGAGCGTCCTGAGAAAGAGAGAGAGACAAATAGACACACAGACACACACACACACACACACACACACACACACACACACACACACAGAGTCAAAGAACAGTTCATTCATCTTGTTTTTTCAAGGTCATTAGGAATGTTTGTTAGGAACTCATCAAGTCTGCACAATATCCTTAAATTAAAAAAATCTTAAAAACAAATCAGGAAAATTAAAATTTTTACAGAAGAATTAAGAAGTCAACTATAATGTTAAATTGTTAAAACATCTGTAAACACAGCAGGAATCTCATAGGCTCTGTGTTAAAGTACAAAAGTGTCAGTTCAAAACACACGTCATTTCGAACCACTCCCTTTACAAAACACAAACCCCCATTCAGACAGCTTTTCTAAACACTAACACTGAGGCTCCATGCTATAAGTGTACAGAACATGCCTTACAGATCTGAAGTCAACAAGAATGAGCAGGTATTTCCATGCGTGGTCGTTTACCTTCGTCCTCCAGCGTGGGGAAGCTACGAGCCCCTCGCAGATCGTAAATGCTGTCGTCTCTCTCGGAGGGAAGCTGGCTGATTGACCACGCAGCTCCAGGTCCTGAGTATTTGAGCAAAGCAAGGCGACCACGCTTTGAGGGAGAGGACTTCAAGGCTGAGAACAGAAACAGGAGTGTTGTTATGACTTTAAAGAAACAAAAAGCTCAAATATACTTCCATGACATGAGCAGCCAGTTTTGCATTGGAGAAATTAGGCTAATGTAGTAATGAAAGCCTATGCCAACAAAAAAATTATTTTGAACCAAATGTCATGCATTCTGTTGCTGAACCTCAGGTAAAGGTCATGGGGCATGGGGGAACAGGTAACAGCGGAAAATAATCAAAAATAGGGAAAAACGTTTTATACAGAGAAAAAGTCTCTCAAAAATCAAAGGAAAGGAACACCTGTACACTCATGCAGTTATCTAATTAGCCAATCATGTGGCAGCAGCTCAGTGAAAAAAAATCATGCAGATACAGGTCAAGAGCTTGAGTTAATGTACACATCAAAGATCAGAAAGAAGAAAATGATGTTGGTACCATCACACTTTATCCCCATTGTGATATTTTTATGTAAGTTAATTGAAGTTCTTGACATGTATTGGACTGCTGCCACATGATTGACTGATTAGATAACTGGTAAATGGCGTACTTATATAGCGCTTTTATCCAAAGCGCTTTACACTGTGCCTGATTCACCCATTAACACACACACTCACACACCAATGGTAGCAGAGCTGCCATGCAAGGTGCTAGCTTGCCATCGGGAGAAACTTCGGGTTCAGTGTCTTGTCCAAGGACACTTCGGCATGTGGCATTATCCGGGCCAGGAATCGAACCACCAACTCTACGATTAGTGGATTAGTGGACAACCCGCTCTACCGACTGAGCCACAGCCGCCCCAACTGCAACGAATTTGCAGGTGTTCAGTACTTTTTAAATGTGGACCTCCATTTTAAAGGGGCCAAACATAGTTAGACAAATTAACAATCATAAATTAAAGTATAATTTTTAATGGCTATAAATTCTTAGCAGTCACAGAATGCCTTAATTCTGGAGCCCATAGGCATCACCAGACGCTGGGATTCTTCTCTGGTGATGCTCTTCCAAGCCTTTCACTCTTGGGGTGGTTTGTCTTCCGTTTGCCTTCAGCAAGTGTAATGCATACTCAATTGGTTTCAGATCAGGTGATAGACTTGGCCATTGCAGAAAATTCCACAGCTTAAAAAAAAATTCTTGGGTTGCTTTCGAAGTAAGCTTCGGGTCATTGTCCATCTGCAGTGTGAAGTGCCATCCAATGACTCTGACCTGACTGTATATCATACAACTGTATAATCAATCAGCACGTAATAAATCAATCAGTTAAGTTTTTGAAGCAGACTTACAAGTGCTCTTCCGAAATACTGTGCTGCTCATGAATCTGAAGAATCTGTCTGCATAGAAAGAAGGCCGGTGAACAGACACTGTGTCCTAAAAAAACCAAATAGAATAACTAAGAGTTAGAAAACTGGAATTTTATGACTTAATGCATCATTAATCTGAACATTTCCCTCAGCCTGATCATTAGTATCCCTAGAAAGATCCTGACAACATCTGCATGAAGAACACACTTCCTGATAAGGCTGAAAGACGCAGTTTACACGTCTATATACCATGGTATGAACACATACGATATCGATCGCACATAAAACCATATTATAAGCAGCCATTTTAGTCACATACAACACCGCAGGTCACACACACCCAGTGTGAACAGTGAAAGCCAGCCAATCACGAATGTGTTCTGACGTGTTTTTGTTTATATTGGGTCACTTCAAACATCAAGTGTGAACCCATAGTCATTTTCACATTGTTAGTGATGTATTTGGTATAACAAGAATGAACTTTTTGACCATATCGCATGGCTATACTTCCTGAACAAATTAACAGACTGGTTCATTAACAGACTGGTGTGAAATTGGTGACGCAGAACACAAATACTGCTTAAAACAAACAAACAAACAAACAAAAAACAACAACAGCAAATGAGTATGACAAAACTGGATCTATTTCAGATCGACTTGAATCTGATTCGAACAAGTTTCATCACCCAATGCTGGATAAATGACTTCATTAAGGTGTAAATGAAGTGACAACCCTTCAGGTTCAGACGCAGACAAATGCATCACAGGCTATACTGTGGAAGTGGCACATCCTCACAGCTGATCCTGTGAAGCTTTCAACTATAAATAAAGAACTGCTGAATGTGAGACTGTATATGTGTGTGTGTTGAGTGTGAGAGACTTTGAGAGAGCTGTTTCTATACCTTTTCTACCATCCTTGTAACAAAAACGGCAAAATTCAGCTAAAGGTCCAATACTGATTATAATCTATACCAGTAGTTGTAAAGTAGGGTCTGTTTTTATTTATATTTATTTATTTGTTTTCCTAGAGTGGTGGAAATCACAACCCACCATTAAAGCTATTACTGTGCATCCGGAAAGTATTCACAACGCTTCACTTTTTCCACATTTTGTTATGTTACAGCCTTATTCCAAAATTGATTAAATTCATTATTTTCCTCAAAATTCTACAAATAATACCCCATAATGACAACATGAAAGAAGTTTGTTTGAAATCTTTGCAAATTTATTAAAAATAAAAAACAAAAATAGCACATGTATATAAGTATTCACAGCATTTGCTCAATACTTTGTTGAAGCACCTTTGGTACCAATTACAGCCTCAAGTCTTTTTGAGTATGATGCTACAAGCTTGGCACACCTATTTTGGGGCATTTTCTCCCATTCTTCTTTGCAGGACCTCTCAAGCTCCATCAGGTTGGATGGGGAGCACAGCCATTTTCAGATCTCTCCAGAGATGTTCAATCGGGATCAAATCTGGGCTCTGGCTGGGCCACTCAAGGACATTCACAGAGTTGTTCTGTAGCCACTCCTTTGTTATCTTGGCCATGTGCTTAGGGTCCTTGTCCAGATGAACCTTCACCCCAGTCTGAGGTCCAGAGTTCTCTGGAGCAGGTTTTCATCAAGGATGTCTCTGTACATTTCTGCATTCAGCTTTCCCTCAATATTGACTAGTCTCCCAGTTCCTGCCGCTGAAAAACATCCCCACAGCATGATGCTGCCACCACCATGCTTCACTGTAGAGATGCTATTGGCCAGGTGATGACTGTTGCTTATACCTTCCCCTGATCTGTGCCTAGATACAATCCTGTCTCGGAGGTCTACAGACAGTTCCTTGGACTTCATGGCTTGGTTTGTGCTCTGACATGCATTGTTAACTGTGGGACCTTATATAGACTTTCCAAATCAACTGAATTTACCACAGGTGGACTCCAACCAAGTTGTAGAAACATCTCAAGGATGATCAGTGGAAACAGGATGCACCTGAGCTCACTTTTGAGTGTCATGGCAAAGGCTGTGAATGATTATGTACATGTGCTTTTTTTGTTTTTTATTTTTAATAAATTTGCAAAGATTTCAAACAAACATCTTTCATGTTGTCATTATGGGATATTGTTTGTAGAATTTTTAAAAATATAATTCATTTAATCCATACTGGAATAAGGCTGTAACATAACAAAATGTGGAAAAAGCGCTGTGAATACTTTCCGGATGCACTGTATATTGTATTATTGAGTATTTATAGTTATTTGCCTATTTGGTTGGTCATGTGGAAGGGTTTATTTCAAACCTCAGTAACTATGTAGGTTTATAAATGTCTACTTGGACCTAATGTGCTCTGTGATTGTGAAGGAATAAAAAGCTCCATTGCGCCAATAAATCCATTTTACACATTTAAATAAAAAAGCATATAAGTTGAATAGCTGTATTATAAATCTGTTCTGAATTGGTCCATGAAACAATGTAAACAATGAAACAATCCATGAAATTTATTTAACAGTTAAAGAGATTTCTGGCTGTAAGATGTCAGAGAATCTCGATCTACACTAGTATTTACTAGTGCACCAGTCTATCTGTGACTGAATTAAAGGGTTTGTAGCTTCATAAATACATGCAGGAAGGAGCGTGGCATTACGGCCAAGGTCAGAAACCACAGAGTGTCCAGACAGAATGTGCTGCTAAATCATTAAACCTTCATACGGAGCAGCAACATCGCAACTTAACAATCAGACTGATGCAATATTGTAACAAAAACAGTAACCCAGAATTAAATTGACTTATGAATTGAATAGTTTATGAATTGCAGTAGATTAAAAACTTTAATACACACCCCGTCATGAACGAGAGCTTTCCATGTGTGTTCTAATTTCTTTATTAACCTGAAACAAAAATCACACTCAGTTAGCTTAAGACCTAACAGTATAAGTGCACAGCTTGTAAGTTATACTGGCAAGCTCTGAGTGAAAATCTGAATTATTCACAACAGCTCTCAGTAAACCCTTAAAGAGACAGAGCATAAACAGAAAATCTGACACAATGACTGTGTTACCTGTAAGACTGCAGGATGTCAATGATGCCAATGTACAGCAACAGACGCTCTCCTTTACTGTTCACTGCCGGGATGCCTCCCATCCTGAGGGGAAAAATATGTGCCATAGTTTACAGACAACATGTGACATTGTTGTAGAAAAATCACTAATTCCATCATCTTATGTCAGGGTTTACAATTTTTACATAGACATAGACTTTTACAGAGAGCTAATGCGGGCTGGATGGAGTGTGCAGATTTCCTCCCTTCATATTGAGTTTCAGGAGAATTAATATCTATAACATTTTTGTGCATGTTTAACACTGGGTCAAAACTGACTGCATTTCTGCCACTAGACAATGGAAAACAAAATGGTAAAATTTTCTATATAGTCCTTTCACAAAGTCCTTTCTAAGGTAGAAACTGGAATATGCATATATACAGGATATAAGTTTTAGTTTAGTCAAGATGAAGTTCACACTCACACTTATTTACTTATTCATATTTTAGGAAAAATATATGTCTAGCAATTACTAAAGGACAAACATATGTATAGCAATTAATAAGAGCATGTGTGTAAACCTCTCTAGTAAGGATGAGTAGAGTTAAGATTTTAAAGGTATTACTACTTTTACCGCTATTGCTTATCCAAGATCAATGTTGGAGACGAACATTGTGTTGATGCAGCGAGAGACCTCGATTATGCGATGATTAAACATCATTGTTATTTGGGAAGTCTGCTAGCATACATACCTGATGTAGATGGGGCAAACAGACAGGAGCTAACTAGGCAGTCGAAAACTTTGCATTTCTCTGTCTGCACATAATGCACTTTTGAAAGATACTTTGACAGATTGCTTGTGTTTTCATCCTTACAAGCAAAATCTTGTTGCACTAGTGGCAACGGGTGTTGTCTGCATCAACTCTAGTGACGTGTAACCACACTTTTGAATGTTTGGTTCTCTCTGCCATCCTCACTCTATGTATTAAGCGGGAGTTTCGTGTTGTGTGTGCACAATCACTTCGGGATTGTGAATAACGAAAATGCAGATGAACGTCTTAATATTATCGCAAATTAGAAATTAGATAAAATGTGCAAGATAACCTCAGTTTATCAATAATAAATAGGAAATAAAAATAATGAATTTCTCCAGTACCGAAAGCAGAACTGAAGCTTAATGATACTACAATCTTTCATAATTTAGCACCGGGGCCAGTTTAACACCGGATTTCAGTACCCATCCCTAATCTCTAGTGTCTACACATCATACCCCCTGTGGTTGCCCAAAAACCCGTGCACTCCAGTTTGTACCGTGACGAGTTTGACTGCACTGTTTCAAAGCAACTCCGCTTCATGCTGCAGGAGATCAAGCAGCGTTTTCAATCACTTTCTAATGATCATTATCATTATTAAAAGTTTTTGTAAACTGATAGAATGACACTTTATTGTAGGCCAATGTAATCTTTTTTCTGTCAAAATTAATTTTTGATCATTGTCAAGATTTTGGTGACATCACTAATAAATACAATTTGCTGATGTTAACTATATACTTGTCAAATGATAAGTTGTACATACTCTGTGTCACGTTATTCCCTTTGTGCTGAGCGAGAAGCATTCAGCATGCATGAACTGCTCGAAGCATGACAGCATGTGCTTCAGGGAACTTTGACATTTACATTGTTTACGTCCTCACTTGTGTTTTGTTATAGTTTCTGTCCGGTCTCCATCCCTGCATGGTCATTGGTTGTTTCCCTTACGTGACGGTATTGTAATTAGCTGTTTTGTGTTGTCCCCTTGATTTCATTTAGTATTTAAACCCGTGGTGTGTCTTTGTTCAAACGCGAAGTATACGCTCAGTTGCATTTGACTCAGTTGACTCAGTTGCATTGACAGTTGCAGTTGCATTGCCATTGATTGCTGCTGAGACTCTGGTTTTGATTCTGATTTGTCCATGACTCTGATTTTCTGTCTATCTTGTACTATCTTGTATGATCGCCTGACCCTTGCCTGACTACTGTTTTTGATATTTGCTCTATGTTTTGGATTGTTATTCTCATTAAAGCTGCCTTACCTGCATTTTTATCCATCTCCTAAACTCATTACATGACACATTGAAAGATTTTATCTCACAATTATGAATTCCAAACATTCTCCATTCAGAAAGAGAGGCTGTGTCTCAAAAGAGGAAATTTAATCAAGAGATTACTAATGTGAGATAGGGCAGGAGGCACGGTTTCCTGGGGCTCAGTTAATATCGGTTCAAAACACCTATACACTAACAACTGAACTGCTGTTATTATTTAAGGGGGAAAGGAGACTATTTTGGCTTATTTTTGAATAATTACACATAGCAACATACTCCAATGTTAAAATGATGCATTCCTATGCATAATGATTAAAGGCTGGATGGTCTGGTGTCTGGTGCCCTAATAAGTGCAAGTACTCACGTGTCTTCTGTGTCGACATCCTCTCCGCAGGCCGAGGCGCCCTGGATAGACTCCATGGCGGTGGAGTAGAGGGCTTTCTGGGCTGGTGGTCTCTTCCCATCACTGCTGCTCTGAGAGCCGTCAATGTTCTGCTCTGTCTCAGCCTGGTCCAGGTTATGCAGCCCCAGCAACAAACTGTAATCCATGATCTTAAAACTCTCCAGCACCTACAAGCCAAACAGTGGAACACATAAACACTGACCTGGGACTAGACTTAGAGTAAGCTGAGCTTCCAATGGCAGGGAAGGGGCTTAATAATGTCTTAGACAAATATAAATGAACAGATGGCAGGCAGAACTGACCCAAGTTGACCCACTTTGACCTAATATTACTTAATGTTATAACTGATGCCCAAACACGTCTTTACGACTAAGATCTTTGGCCTGCAACCTGAAAAGCAATCAAATCAGACAGTGATTCTAAACTGATTCCAGGGATTCAGGCACACTGATTAGTTAGTTGTTTTTTGGCCAGTGACAGACGATATGACTGTGTAACACAGTATAAATAAGTGATGTCACTGTAAAGTGACACTTCGATGAGGTAAGGCCATCTCATTTAGCAAAGCTTCATTTCTCTAACCTCACAACCTCAGAGGGAGGATCTAAGACACAAGGGATGTAAGGAAAGGAAATGTAGCAATGACAAGCACTCAGTATGTTTAAAGAAGTAAAAGAGGTGTTAAATTTCAGGTTTGTAAGACCACAGCACTGCACAGGTTAGTGTTTACACCAAGTCCTCCAGTCTATATAATACAGCCCACATTTTTGTTCTACACATAATTATTCTTTTTGTAATGTGTGCAATATTAGTTCATATTTAACCTCTTTCAAAGCCCAGAGTAAGGTAGCCTTGCAAGATGTTTTCAGGTGTACTGATATCTTTGTCTATTACTGATACTTTTGATACTTTTAACACACTGTGATCTCCCTTCCTCAATTTCATGGGTGTCCAAAATCCAATCTCAGGTCCAAATGCGTTCAGCAGCTTCTCTCTGAGAATGTATGATGGGTGGCCTGCCAGCCAACACATTGCAAGTTTTCCTTTCACCTGAGGGTGGCAGCAGACTGTGTTAACACAGCTAGCTAAAATGCAAGAGGCCTTTTAACCCTCTGACTACACCTGCAAGTTAACTGAGTGAAATTTAGTCACGGTTACAGAAAAAAAGCATAACGTTAACAGTGAGAAGAGGCAATTTCAAAAAAGCTGGAA
>JAFFST010048665.1:117932-128805 GCA_022414735.1 Noturus placidus
CTATGTGGGGTATATTAACATTGCACTACATGTTTTAACTTAAACTACTAAAACGTAAATCTATTAATAAAGTTGAACTGACCTATCTGACTGTTTTGTTGACATTCCCTTTAGCGCAGCTCCATCTAATTGATGCATAACGTAACCCCCAGCCTCTACTGTAGCGTCTATTGTATGCGCCTTATATATGGACAAAGTTTTAAAATAGGTCATTCAATGAAGGTGCGCCTTATAGTGCGGAAAATACGGTACAAGAAGTTATTTCTGCTAAAGGGGGCAACACTAGCCTCTGAGTCTGAGGGTGTACTTATATTTCCACAGAAGAATATCACATCTGTTGATATTTCTGTTGAATAAATGATTGAAAAATATATTTTTCTTTGTGGTTTTGTTTAAGTATATCAACTTTATTAATATGGACTGTTTAAAAGATGATCAAATGTTTGCTTGTCTAAATATGTCGAAAAAGCCAACAATTTCCACGAGTTGTACTTATTTTTTCACATGATTATATATCTCAACTTTCTTTTGTTTCTTCCTATTTTTATCACCTAATGCTCGCTCAGCCTACTCCTTTATTTCCCCTTTGGGTAGTTCTTACACTATCTTCAAGGAACATCTATTTGTGCAAATGGTTTTATTTTTAAGGGCATTTAATGCCCATCAACACATGCTTACAGCTTTAAGCTTTATTAATACGCAGCCAATTAAAAGTTTTTGAACACCTCGAGTTTCCATGAGGTAGAGGTCTAACTTCACAGCTCCAGGGTCCTCAACTTTACCTTGAGTGTTTAGGATAATTCTTTTGAATGACTGTGTATAAAATAAAATAATAATAAATAAAAAAAACATATCCAGCCCTCACCAAGCAGTCCCTCTGGAGTGTCTTGACCAGGGCGCTGTAAGTGTCCGCGTCCAGCATCAGTCCCTCAGGAATGTCCTGCATGAAGTCAAGGTCTTTATATGTTGGCCTTGCCTTCTCTCTCTCTTTTCTGGAGGCCCGGCGCTTGTATGTGGAGCCCTTGAGGTCATATTTAAGGTGCATGCGTACCACCCTGGGCAGGATGTTGTTCATCACCACCACACGGATGTTCTTTCCTCCGGACTGCACACAGTACAAACCGAAAAACTTGGGCAGCAATGTGCGAGGGTTCTGGTTAAGGTTCTGTAGGAGGGGGAAAAACAGTCAGATTACAAATATGCATTACACATGTGTATACCAAGGCCACAGAAAATACTTATCTCTAATTTGCTGGCAGATGGGAATTTACTACTTTTATCAAAACACCTATTGCATTGACACTTGCACAGTATCAAGCGCTATATCAATGTTCACATGTTTGAATGCAACCATGAAAACAAATGCTATCATGCTGATAATCGAGAAAAGAATCCTACAAATTAGAAACCACATCAGGTGTTACTAAATACAACCACAATTCTGAAAAAGTTGGGAAAGTATGGAAAATGGAAGAAAACAAACAAAAAGAGTTATTTAAAATTCATTTCACCCTGTACTATATTGAAAACACATTATTAACATGTTATTTGATGCTTTACTTTGTGAATTTAATTTATTTTTGAAAATACACACTCATTTCAAATCTGATGACTGCAACACACACCAAAAAAGTTGGGACAGTCGACTGTTTACCACCGGGTAACCTCACCTTTTCTTTTAATTACACTTATTAAGCGTTTGGGCGCTGAGTGAAGATACCAGCTGGTTAAGTCTAGAAAGCATACGGGGCTTGTTATTTTTGCACTTCATAATGCACCACACGTTCTCAATCGGAGACAGGTCAGGACTGCAGGCAGGCCATGCTATCACCCGCACTCTAGTCTCTTCTTACGCAACTATGCACTTGTAATTTGGGCAGAATGTGGTTTTAAGTTGTCCTGCTCTGGATGGCAGCATATGTTGCTCCAAAATGTGTACATATCTTTCTGCATTAATGGTGTCTCACAGATGTGCAAGTTACCCATGCCATGGGCACTGACACAACCCCATACCATGACAGACGCTGGATTTTGGACCTGACGCTGATAACAGCTTGGATGGTCCTTTTCCTCTTTGGCTCAGAGAACACGATGGCTGTTTTGTCCAAAATCTATTTGAAATGTTGACTCGTCGGAACACAAAACACGATTGCACTGTGCTACTGTCCATCTCAGATGAGGCCGAGCCCAGAAGTCAGCGACACTTCTGGACAGTGTTGATATATATCTTCTGCTTTGCATAGTAAAGCCTTAACTTAAGCGGAATATAGTGTTGCTTGACAAAAGCTTACCAAAGTATTCCCGAGCCCATGTCAGGATATCCATTACAGACTAATGACTGTTTTTAAGACAGTGATGTCCTAACTTTTTTGGAACATGTTGCATGCATCAATTTCAAAATAAACATTTATCTTCAAAAAACTACGCAGTTGATTAGTTAAAACATCAAATACCTTGTCTTTATATGTTTTTTTTTATTTAAATACAAGTCAAAGTACATTTACAAATCACTCCTCTTTGTTTTTATTAGTATTTTCCATACTGTCCCAACTTTTGTGGACTTTGGAATGTAATTAGTACAGGCTCCTGATTAATGGCTGGCTAAGTAATTAGTCATATCAATGTTTTTGTTCTTCTATTCATGAGATATTCATAGGTGAAAATCACTGGTGTAGATAAATGCACTCTATGTGTAATGCGTTACTGGCAGAGTGAGACGGTGTGTGCAGCCAGGACTCACACACCACATTCATTCATTTAGCAACTGAGAATTTAATATTCAATACATAATATTCAACTTTTACTGATGACAAATTTGCTCCCTTTACCCGCAAGTGGGCTCACACCATTCTGATCTTGTTTCTCCCCTTTTTACTCTGTAGTCTTACCACATCAGAGGTGTGTGTGTGTGTGTCATGTGGTACAATGTTTAAGCTCAGCTGTAATATCTAACAAGAGACACTAGTGGTACCTTGTTTAATACAATAGTTGCCCAAGTGCCAGCGCTGCAGAAGCAATGTGGTTCTTGTTTGAAATTGCATTGAAGTATAAATTGTGATTTGAATATGATTATTGTGCAGCACTAATTTATTTTGTTTTGTATTGTTTAATTGAGACATCTTGTCAATCATGTCAAAACACTGCTGGCATTTCTTTAATTCTGGATCATAAAATTTGACCAATATCAAAACTTTTCTTTTGAAACTTTATCAGTGATAAAACGTTTCACATCACTCAAGTCCTAATACTCAGCTGTGTTGAATCAAGTGTGTTACTGGCTGAAAAGCAGAAAAAATGTGTGGTGAGTACTTGTTGCCAGAATCGTGACTAATTCAAGCAGAGTCATGTGGTCTATTAAGGGACTAGCATTGGTTTTACTTTATCATCAGCCAGCAGATTGTGTCCTCAAGAGAGCTGAGCTGAGCCACAGCCATCAATTCATCCCGCTTCCCATCCACCCTCATAAGCAGTGCTCATGGCATGTGAATGCCTGCTAACTGCTTAAATGCAGAAACACGTGAAGAGCTAAAATAAACCTGCCATTTGTATGTTAATGGTTATTATTCGTTTAATGGTTACACGTGCCGCCTCAAGGAAAAAAAACAAGTGGTAAAAATATGCAAGAAAACATTCTGAATATAACAGTGCTCTTTTGGAATGAAAAACAACACAAAACAACAACAGGACCAGCTTTACTGAGAGCACTGAATAATAAATGTTAGTAAAATCGTTACTGAGCTTTTAAGACGCCCATTAACAAAAATGTTTACGTTTTAAAATGAGCAAAACAGCTCATTTTCACTGAGTAGCCTGACCGATAACATTTTGAAGCGAAATGACTGAGATGCTCTAACAATGTCGCTGCACCTCAGTAACCTCCACCTCCAGAAATGTGCCAATATCAAAGAGTACCCTGAGGGAAAAAAACAACGCTGGATGTTCAGGAAGCTCACCATGTAATATCCAGGCAGAAGCTTCTGAAGGAACTCAGCCTCCTTGTGCATGACGGTCTTGATGATGAACTCGTCATCCTTGGTAACATAGAACACAGAACCGCTGGCTCCTGGATTCGACAACTCGATCAGAGGCTCGTTACACAAAGAGTACTGCAGAGGAATAACAAAACCAGAACCACTGGTTTGAAATACATATAGACAAAAATGTGTAACAAATGCATGAACAAATATCCTAAGGGCAATGAGATTTTGTTTGGTGAGAATAAATGACCAGTTTTAGTTTTAACAGTATACATAATAACAGACAATAAGCTCATGAACAGAGATGAAAGAAGTGGGCAAATTCAGCGTCAGCTTACACGCCTTGATAAAAGATAAGGAGGGAAAAAATGAGAGAAAATGAATCAGAAATTCTCAGCGTGCCGTCTGGCACATGGTCTTCAAATGAGTCACTGAGTGGGAGAAACGATTCACCCAGCGCGAGCCATCCAAACTCCACAAATAAACACACACACACACATAGACACAGGGTTACATTTCAAACACACATACATTTCACGCACACACCCGCAAACATATACGCACGCTCAAGCACGTACACACTTACACACACATGCAATTCTCAAACATATTACACACATATTTTGCACACATAATAATAATAATAATAATAATAATAATAATAATAATAATAATAATTATATAATAAAAATAATTTACATTGTATTAGGCGGGGGGAGGAGGGGG
Source organism: Noturus placidus (assembly GCA_022414735.1). NCBI lineage: Eukaryota > Metazoa > Chordata > Actinopteri > Siluriformes > Ictaluridae > Noturus > Noturus placidus. The sequence goes on from JAFFST010048665.1 coordinate 122,636, forward strand.
ATCTCCTCAACCACCACTAGTATGTAGCATCCACCTGGATGATGCAAAGGAATCCCTGGTGCACCAGAACGCCCTCAAAACACCAGCTGTAGGTGGAGAGGAGAGTGATGTAGCCAATTCAGAGATGGAGATTATTATAGGCCATAATAGATAAGGGACAATGGGAGAATTTCACCAGGACACCGGGGTTATACCTCTACTCATTACGAGAAGGATTTTTAATGACCAGAGAGAGCCAGGACCTCGATTTAACGTCTCATCCAAAAGATACTTTTATAGCATAGTGTCCCAGTCTCTATAATAGGGCATTAGGCCCCACACAGACCACATGGTGATCTCCCCTGCTGTCCTCACTAATAACACTCCTGCAGCAACTTTAATTTTCCCCAGGTGGTCTCCCATTCAGGTACTGATCAGGCTCATCCCTGCTTTCCTTCAGTGGGACACCAGGCGAGATCTGCAGGGAGATATAGCTCTGGCCAGGACACATACACACGTGAACACATGTAAACACACGCATGCGCAGACACACACACACACACACACACACACACATACTTCACACTAAACAGACACATTTCAAACACACACACCCATTACACACACACACACACACACACACACACACACACACTTCACACTAAACAGACACATTTCAAACACACACACACACACACACACACACACCCATTAGACACACACAGACTCATTATGTGTACACACACACGCACGTGAGCATACACATGCACATGCACACACGTTGCTGCATGGACAAAGCTGCAAAAGCAATGTCTGTGGATGTAAAGGCAAATATGCAAATAAACACCATACTGGTTCCAAAACACACACACACACACACACACACACACACACACACACACATACACACACAATTCCCAAAACTGACAAAAACATGTAGGCAAACCATGAAATATTAACAAAACCTAGCCAGCAAAAATGCAAAACCTAGTACCAAGCTGATCCTGCTGTTTTATATTTGTCTCTTGTGGGCACACTGTACTTGTGGATGATCATGGTCTGTTCAGCTTTTCTCAACCTCTAATGAGAAATGGCACAAACAAATATGTATAATGTATGTGATGTACAGTATTTCACAAAAGTGAGTACACCCGTCACATTTTTGTAAATATTTTATTGTAGCTTTTCATGTGAAAACACTGAAGAAATGACACTTTGCTACAATGTAAAGTAGTGAGTGTACAGCTTGTGTAACAGTGTAAATTTGCTGTCCCCTCAAAATAATTCAACACACAGACATTAATGTCTAAACCGCTGGCAACAAAAGTGAGTACATCCCTTAAGTGAAAGGGGACAGATAATCTCTTATTCTGCTCATGCCAATAAGAAACGTAAAGATAAGAAAAAAGAGTTATCTGATAATATTCGAGCTATTGATGACCAATACGCTCTCAATCCGACCCCTGAGCTGCATAAACAAAGGCTTAATTTGCAGGCAGAGTTCGATTTGTTATCGACAGGTGAGGCAGAGAGGCTTTTGTTACAGACGCGTGGCAATTATTATGAATGTGGGGATAAGGTCGGTCGGTTGTTGACTCACCAACTGCGTAGCTGAGCAGCTTCGCGCTCTATTACTCAGACTTTGCAGTCCAGTGGTGCATTAACCTCGGATCCTATAGATATTCATTCAATTTTCAAGTTTTTACTCATCTTTATACACAGCTGGAGCTCCTGACAATTCATAAAACATGAACCATTTTCTTAGAAATATTGATTTTTCCAGTGTTGACCCTTTATTGGCAGCTGAACTTCACAGCCTCATCACCTTAGATGAGATCATTAACTCGATCAATTCTTTACAATCTAAGAAAACACCTGGCCCGGACGGGTTTCCTTCCGATTTTTATGAGATCTCATGTTACATTGGCCCCATTACTTCTGGCTGTATTCGAGGAATCCTTAGAACTAGGTACGCTGCCACAAACATTGAGACAAGCATCTATAACTCTATTGCGTAAAGATGGGAAGGACCAACATTATGTAAGTCGTATAGACCTATTAGCCTCCTCAACGTTGTTGTCAAGATTTTAGAGATTTTCTCTCATTTAGAAGGGATTCTCCCTAGAATTATTTCAGAGGAGCAAACCGGATTTATAAAAGGACGGAATTATTTTTATAATATTCATACTCTTCTTAGTATTTTATATTCAAAACAAAACAGCAACTCCTCTGAAGTGATCATTTCTTTGGACGCAGAAAAGGCGTTTGATAGGATAGAATGGGAATATCTTTTTATAGTGCTAAAGAGGTTCGGCTTTGGGGATGGACTGATATCATGGATCCGATTATTATATGTGGAACTGCAAGCTTCCATATATACCAACAATGCTAAATCTCACTATTTTACTTTGTCACAGGGTACGCTCCAGGGATGTCCTCTGTCTCCCTTACTTTTTGCCATAGCGATTGAGCCTCTCTCGATGACGCTTTGGACTGTTCCTGTATTTCAGGGTATATTCCTGTATTTCAGGGTATAATCCGCAAGGGAATTGAACACAGACTAGCCCTATATGCTGACGATTTACTACTTTATGGTACAGATCAAATTGCATCTATTCCAGTGATAATAGGCATACTAAATGACTTTGGGAAATTTGGGAAACTGAACCTACAAAAGAATGAATGCTTCCCCATAAACCAATATGGCCAAAAAATAAAACCGACTGAAATACCTTTTCATTTGGAGGATTCAGAATTCAAACATCTCTGAGTTAATGTCACTCGTTCCTATTCTGCATTAATTGCGGTGAGTTTTACACCCTTAATCTCACACATGAAGTCAGCCTTTCAAAGATGGGCAGCTCTACCACTATCAACTCTTGGTAGAATAAACACTATAAAAATGAACATTATTCCGAAATTCCTCTACCTCTTTCAATCCATCCCTTTGTTTTTACCCAAATATTTCTTTAAAAAATATAGACTCCTCTTTTATATGGGCAGGAAAAACTCCCAGGGTTTCCAAATTTTCATTTCAAAAGAGTCAACTAAGTGGTGGCCTTTCTTTGCCCAATTTCATGTATTATTGGGCGGCTAACATTCAGAAACTGGTGTTCTGGGTGCAGGCCCCCTCTCTTCCATGGTGCCACTTAGAAGCACAGTCTTGTATTTCGACCTCCCTCCCTGCTCTGGTGTTCTCCTCCCTTCCTATAGCCCTTTCACAATACACAGATAATCCTACAGTATATACCTCTCTGAAAATTTTCTACCAGTTTCGCCGTCATTTTAAATCTGCCTCAATCGGGGCACCTATATGTAATAACCACCTCTTTCCCCCCTCCTTTATAGACCCCACATTCTCTTTTTGGGAACAGAGGGGTCTGAAACGCTTTGAGGATCTTTTCATTAATAATGTGTTTTCAAACTTTTCTGAAATATCATCATCATTCAGTCTGCCTCCGTCTCACTTATTCCTTTTCTTTCAAATTAGGCACTGTGTCTCCTCCCTATTCACTGGTTTTCCCTCCTTACCTACAATTTCACTGGAACCACCTTTAACAGGAATGTACAAATCAACATGAGCGAGCTAGCCAACATGCTATAAAGTCAGTGTGTCTTCTTTGGGATCTATTTCCGCTAGCAGAACAAAACAAACAAAAAACATTTGGACTTTGTGTCTGAAGTGTTAGTTACTCAATATTAATTTCTTGTTTATAGAACTGTTGTATAAAAGCAATATCACACTCACAGTCATGTGGTTATACTGAATATGGACATGGCCGTGATTACCTTTGACACTTGCCCTGCGTGCTCATGCCTACATCTCAATCACAACTGTGCCAATATTCATGCAATGTTGCTTACACATAATGCGCTCGTTTAATACGTCATCGTTTCTATAGCAACAGCTCATTCACAGGGAGTTCCATAACAATCTAAGACTAATAATAAGTGGATAAGAAAAACATATTGTTATTTAACAAAGTGTATAATCGTTGATGTGGTGAAACTTTCTTTGGTGTAATAGGAAATAATGATAAAAAGAAACACAAATATGGAGGAAAAAAAGAAACTGACATGGACCACAGAGACCCAAACACTCAAACAACGTTTTACATCTTATTCATTTATTGGCATGCTGAGGTTTTCCTGCTGTACAGCGTTATCAGGTTAAACACACCTCTCAGTTCTTACCAGATAGTCATCGGGACGAATTCCAAACAGCTCCCTGAAGTAGCGGAAAGCCACAGGAGCATACGTCTTGAAGCGGAAGTCTGGAAAGTGGTGGGCAGGTGTCAGGTTGCTCCCCTCACTGAAATACAAATAAATGTAAATATAAATGCATTTATCATATTTAGCAGAAGCAGCTATGGAAAGCCACTTCAATGAACCAACAATAGGGACAATACCGTATGTGTCACGGTTCTAAGGACTCTGGACTCAATTTCCCATCAGCCACTGCAAGTCACATGTTTTTGTGCACCTGATTCACATTTTGGTTAATGAGCACTGAGGTGTATATATAGTTGGGTTTTGCACTTAGTCTGGGTCTTTCATTAAATGTGTTTAGACTCCTGTTTCTGTGTTCCTCGGTGTTTTGTTTCATGCCCGTGTTTTCATGTATTAGTCCTAGTGATAGTTTAATGCTTCTGTGTTTAGGTGGGTTAGTGGTTTTTGTCTGTGTTTCGAATTGTTATTATAATAAAATATTGAAAATTGCATCCGACCCCTTTACGCGACCGTTACAGAACGAAAGACCGCGACTATGGACGCAGCGGATTTTTTTTTCCCGGAAGCCCGATACGCGGAGGAGCTCTCAGTCGCTAGGGAGCGACTGGCAAGGCAAATAAACCAGCTGGAGCAGCTGAAGCTGGTCGGCGGGGAAGACACCCCAATATACCAGTGGTACCTCTTGTATGTCCCGATGGAGCAGGCAAGGATTACGCGTCTGCAGGAGGAGCTGGTGCTGCGTGTGAGCTCTCGGCGGCAGGTGCATTGTGCCACGCTGCCTAGCCAGGAGGTGACAGCTGACCCGGATATTTTTTTTTGGGGGGCGCACTGGTGACTTCAGAGCTCCAGCCTGAGACCTATGAGGTGGTCTCAGCCATGACGCCACAGCCAGAGGTAAGCGTGGCAGCCACGGAGCTCCAGCCTGAGACCTATGAGGTGGTCTCAGCCGTGATGCCACAGCCAGAGGTGAGCATGGCAGCCACGGAGCTCCAGCCTGAGGCCATCTCCCACCCTCCCTCCCCTGTTGTGTCTCTCGCCCTGCGTTCCTGCGCGGCTGTGGGTGGCCCTCTGCCCTCCTGCACTGCTGCGTATGATGTGCTGTTCACCTCTTCTACGGAGGTTGTCTCTCTGCCATCCTGCTCTGCTGTGGAGGTCTCTCTGCCTCTTTGTTGCACTGAGGACGCCGCTCTGCCTCCCTGCTCAGCTGGGGTCGTCGCTCTGCCATCCTGCTCCAATGCGGAGGTCTCTCTGCCTCTTTGTTGCACTGAGGACGCCGCTCTGCCTCCCTGCTCGGCCGTGGACGTCGCTCTGCCTCCCTGCTCGGCCATGGACGTCGCTCTGCCTCCCTGCTCGGCCGTGGACGTCGCTCTGCCTCCCTGCTCGGCCATGGACGTCGCTCTGCCTCCCTGCTCGGCCGTGGACGTCGCTCTGCCTCCCTGCTCGGCCGAGGTCGTCTCTCCGCCATCCTGCTCGGTCGAGGTCGTCTCTCTGCCTCTTTGTTACGCTGAAGACGTCGCTCCCCTTCTTTGCTGTGCTCAGTGGGTCGCTCCCCCTTCCTGCTCCACGGAGGACGTCGTTCCCCCCTCTTGCTCCGTGGAGAGCTTCGTTCCTCCCTTGGACCTCGCGGTGGACCTCGCTCCCCTCACTGGCCTCGCGGTGGACCTCGCTCCCCTCACTGGCCTCGCGGAGGACCTCGCTCCCCTCACGGGCCTCGCGGTGGACCTCGCTTCGTTTTCCTGCACCCCTGGTTACTGCACGCTCTTTCCCTGCTCGGCGGACGTCGTCGCTCTGCCTTCCTGTGCTGATGTGGACTTCGCTCGGCCTGCTTACTTGGCTGGGGACGTTGCGCCGCCCTTCTGTTCTGCGGTGGTTGTCGCTCTGCCTTCCTGTTCGTCTGCGGACTTCACCCTGCCTTCCCGTGCGGCTGGGGTCTTCGCTTTGCTTTCCTGGCCTGCTGTGAC
>JAFFST010048665.1:138688-153416 GCA_022414735.1 Noturus placidus
TTTTTTTTTTTTACCTGGCACTAGGGGGGCTCCGTAAAAAAGGAGAAAAATTGACAAAAATGGTAAATATAATTTGTAACATTTTAAAGATTTGCATTATGCTGCAGAAATTTTACGATTTCATCATGGATAAACCGATCAGCCAGAACATTAAACCCACCTGCCTAATATTGTGCGAAGTGGGGCCTCCATGGATCAGACTTGTTTGTCCAGCACAAGGATCGAGATCTGGGGATTTTGGAGGCCATGTCAACACTGGTTTTGGGCTGGGCGGCTGTGGCTCAGTTGGTAGAGCGGGTTGTTCACTAATCGTAGGGTTGGCGGTTCAATTCACATGACTCCATATACCGAAGTGTCCTTGGGCAAGACCATGAACCCCAAATTAATCCCGATGGCAAGTTATTGCCTTGCATGGCAGCTCTGATACCATTGGTGTGTGAGTGTGTGTGAATGGGTGAATGAGACACAGTGTAAAGCGCTTTGGATATAAGTGCGCCATTTACCATTTAACACCCTGAACCCTTCGTCATGTTCCTCAAACCATTTCTGAGCATTTTTTGCAGTATGGCATTATCCTGCTGAAAAAGGCCACTGCCATTAGGGAATATCGTTGCCATGAAGGGGTGGTACTTGATCTGCAACCAAGGTATTCTGATACTCACTGGCCCATTGTAGGTGCTTTCGGTGGTGGTCAGGGGTCAGCATGGGCACTCTGACCGGTCTGTGGCCACGTAGCCTCATACGTAGCAAGCTGTGATGCACTGTGTTCTGTCACCTTTCTATCCTATCCAGCATGAACTTTTTCAGCCATTTGTGCTACAATTTGTGCTCTCTGTGAGATCAGACTGGATGGGTTAGCCTTCACTCCCCACGCACATCAGTGAGCCTTGCGCACCCATGACCCTGCAGGCGGTTCACTGTTTGTCCTTCCTTGGACCACTGTATATCCATCACAATTTGGCCCTTGTCAAAGTCCCTCAGATCCTTATACTGAATAATATTTTCCAAACAGTAGAGCAGACTAAATATGAATAACAAAACTCCCACTGTGTATATACTGCTAACATTTTTCCTGTTCCTGTCAGCTTATGCTTTTTTTTTTGCTGTCCCAAAGAAAAAAATTATATCATGCGATTATCTTTTCAGTATTGTCATAATGACTGTGTAAAACGACATGACTGTGTCAGCTAGACAGACAAAATTAATTACACAGAATAATTTACTCACCCTCAAGTTTTTTCAAACCTGTTTACTGTTTTCAGTGTAACACAAAAGGAGAATTGTGAACAATGTTTACTTGGGTATATTAGCGGACTTTTACATTTCTACAGTTTTACAGCTCTATTTACAGTTAAAATGACGCCTCAGGCACTGCTATGGAACTCATTATGTTTTGCTTGGTCCTTTCCCCCAGGTCTGAGACTCTGTTTACTCAGTCAAATTTGGGGGAGATTTTTTAAAAAAAAAAAAAAAAAAAAAAAAAAACCCAATATTACACTTCTGTACATAGAAATTTTGGTCTATTTTGTTTTACACAGTATGCACACTGTTCTGCATAGTTTAGTTTATTATACAGAAATAAACGTTTTTACATAAATTTTCTTCATCCAAATTTTGTTAAAAATAATCAGAGAAATTAATTAAAACGTAACTCGTGAAACCAGTATTGTGACTTGAATTTAACTGTGACTGAAGTGTAACTTTACCCCAACTCTCCATCCATGTGAAGTCAGAGTGGAAAATAAAGAAATAAAAATGCTGGCAAACTGGCAGTCAGACTCTCCTGGGACAAAAAAGAAATCGATTTGTCTGCCACGAGCTATTTATCTAAATGTAAAAAATGTCCAACTTCAAAGTAAAACATCTAATTTTCACATCACCTAAATAACTGTAGGAGCTGATTTATGTTATTGATGTACACAAAACCAAGGCTTGTACTAGCTGTCTATCACAGTGACAAGAGGGACCAACCCCTGACAAAGCTGGCAACAAAATTAGGCGATTCAAATGGGTTTTAAATGCCTTGTTTCTTGACTACACATTTGGATGGGCGCCGAGCTGGAGAGGAAAGTCGTGACCTTGGTAAGTGATTCTGATTGAACCAGTGTGACCACTTGCCTAAGTACCATCTACATTTTCTCAGTGTGTATAAGCAAACAGCCCTTACAAGAAGACAGTACTTGGTAATATAAGGTAATATTGCCAGATAAATGCATCCAAGAATGGGGTGGTCACACCTGAACAGGAACTCCCTACCAGGCTAGATTTTGGTCTTTGTACAAAAGTGGCTTTAATCCTTAATAAGAAAACTTAATTTATAACAACCATGTAACTAATCTGTGTACTTAAATTCCCCATCAAATCAAAATTGAAGTTTTGTGGCTTTTAGTGTGAATATGTTAGCCTTAAGGTTAACTATAAGCTAGTGCACCAAAACAATGACAAACTTTAGAAGATTTATGCATTCAAAATTTACAGTCTCTCTCTACCAACGATATGGATCAACAATTTTGATGACATCATTCTGCACTTCAGCTTCTCATCAGATTTTCTGTCTAATCAAACTCTTATTTCTGAAGTGTCCCAAACCCGACGTTATAGCGACTTAGCCGGGCTGTGAGGTAGGCTAAAAGCTGTTGGCTATTTTAAAAAGGGGAGGAGTCACTCAATATGTCACACCTTAACTTCCTATTTCAGTGGAAATTACATCAACACATCGAATAAAGCTGCACGTTTCAAGGAACTTTACTTGGACTTTAAAGCTGGTTATTTGGCTCACCTTCCACTGATCGAGTCTTAAAATTCAGTTATCAGCCCACTTATACTGGGTCATAGCAACACCTCAGTTCTTCTGTGACTAACTGACAGCCGCCTGCACACAAAATAAAAACGTTCTGACACAATGTGATGTTCATAGCTCATTTGGAGGAATAAATGACATGTAAAAGAAAATGAAAAATCTGCAGACTGAAACACAACTTAAGTCAAGACAAGAGTCATACATCAGCTTTACAAGCAGACATTCACTATAAACGTGTATTATGAAGGAATAAACCACTTGGGTGAGATGTTATAGGAAAATAATCAATGCCCTGAAGTTGATAATTTTCCACATATTTTCAACAGCAGAACTGTAAGTGTTTTACTCCTTTTCACATCACAGCTATTTGCCAACAATTACATTTAAAAAAAATTTTTTATAACAGATGACATATCATGCTTTTAAACAGTAGGTCCCTCCCCAGCCTCTCTTTTTTCACTCCTTCTTGACGTTAGACAGAAGCATGCAACTTGTCAAGTTACAAAGAAAAGACAAAGTCCTCAGTCCTTGAAACTTTTATAGGGATTCAACAGCATTGTCTTTTAACACAAATATAAAGGTGTTTATGCTCAAATAAACACCCTGACTGACTGAACCTGACAAGCAGAGAAGTACAGACTCACACCCTATATTTAACAGTGAGGATAACTTCCCAAGTGACTATAAGCTGGTGTGATCACAATCTTTCTATAATGTGCTTAAAAATGAGGAATTTCAACTGTAAATCTCAACGAAGACTCAATACAAGAAAGTTTAACGTACTTAAATTGTAGTAATCCACTTCCTGAATCTGAATCCCTGGATTGCATGCTACATAAACCTTTATAAGTGATTATTAAAAACGGTGAAGCAAGCTGTCCTGGCTAATTTGATCAAATACTCATATTTCTTTAAGTGCAGGAACCATGTATAGTATTACAAAGTAATAAGAAGCAAAGTACGAAAGTGGTACACAGAAGTAATCTAATAAACTCATGGAAAGCTGTCCTCCTCGGTGAATAGACACTTGTGTTTTGAGAGAGTGTCTAGCACTCCACCCTTAAAGGAGAAAGAGTACTTTATATGGGTTCTACACACGAGTACCTATGGGGAGGTAGTACAACAGAAGTTTCACAGCAGGAACGTACAGCTGACAAATCAGCAGCAGTTATGTGGTGATCACATCGACATGGACCGGATTCTCAAAGGAATGTTTCCAACACTTTGAGGAATCCTTGCCATGCATTTTCCTAATAAAGGGCCAATGACATGCACATGCAATTAAACATTTATGCACATCAATTTTCACAAAGTGCCTTTATCATTTAATTCACCTACACGAACTGCTCAGGGCAATCAGCTTAGCTATTTGTAGATTACATTAGCCATCATCCAGACTGTGTAATGATAACCATTTACAAGTTGCCATATTGTTCAAAGACAACCACGATCTGAAATGAGCATCTGTTCGACAACACATACTAGCACTAGTTCAAATATACTCTAACTGTGATGCTGAAGAGACTAAGCTGGAAGCTGAATATAGTCAAACTTTCAGAACATTATCAACCTTCCAACAACTAACTAACTAATTAATTAATTAACTAATGGATATGGTTTTTATTCTGATAGCTTGGTTTTAAAGAACACATTTTGGTACAATTATATAGAGAGACATGGCTTGAAAAAAAAATCCCCAAACACTTAGCTAACTGCAATTCCTTCTAACATTCGTCTAGAAATAATTAACAGCACCTCTTATTTGGCGGTATCAGATTATCAGGAATTGCCTGAGTAGTTGAGGAAATAGCATAACGCATAATTAGCCATGAAGATAACACTTCAACACTATGAAGAATAAACAGCAGAATGAGAGAGAAACATGATCTATACTCGAGATGTCCTCCCATGAAAACATTGGCTGCATGATCATTTGAGATGGCCAAAATGGCCCAAGTGTTAGGACAAAGCCAGACATGGCCTGCAATCCTCTCACTGCATGAGTAAAGCTCTCAGTGCAGATCACGTGGTGAAAAGAAGAGAGTCTGGAAATGACAGCAGATGGGGATTATAAAATGCTTGACTTACAGACGACAGGGGAGGAGCCACTTAAAGCAATGTAGGCAGGTTTTCTCTGATTTAAATGTTTCTTTCTGCACTTAATTATGATACCATGAGACAACAAATGCAATTTCTCAAAATTTCCCATGATGTTTAATCTCAATTTTTGAGTCACATGGATAAGAGGAAGATGATGTTGGTACACTTTCTATAAAAGTAAAGCATCCATCCATTTTCTATACCGCTTTCCAGGGGAGCCTGGAACCTATCACAGGGAAGGCAGGGGACAAGTCGTGGGATAACCTGGACGGGGTGCCAACTCATCGCAGCGCACAATCGCACACACACTCAGACTCTAAGGACAATTTGGAAATTGGAGGAAACCACTGGGAGAACATGCAAGCTCCGTGCACACAGGAAGGAGGCGAGAATTGAACCCCAAACCCAGAGGTGCGAGGCAAACGTGCTAACCACTACGCTACCGTGCTGAGGAATCCTTCAGTTTTATAGTAATTATATATTATATAAATTATATAAATATTACACCTGTATTTTAGGCAGGACCAAGTGACATTACATATAGACCAGCTTGTTTTTGAGATTTAAATAAAAACAAAATATAATAAACTTTGATAACATTAAGTTGTGATTTTCACCATTGGAACAAAATATATATAAATATATAAATCAGTCTCCCATACCCCATTTGAGAACCACTGATTTAAGCACCAGGCAGATCCCGAGTGAGTCTCGTTTTCTGTCAAACATAAAAGGGAGTCTAAGTTGTAGGCTACATGCCAGGCTTGGCTCTATCAATAACTCAAGTAAATAGCTATTGACAGAAATGCTTTGTCTTGTGTACTGAAAATTAAGTAGGCCTTTTAAATATCTTGTTCATTCCTACCACAGAGGAGTACTTGGTCTAGTTAAGTAAGTTTCTTCACTTCCTCAGGTTCAGCTTCCTCTCTGCGACTGTGTGTAAGTGGAGGTGTGTGTGTTACGTGGGAAAGAATGGATGATTATTCTGATTTTCAACTCCATTTCTTAATATTATGTGTTAAGGTGGCACTTTTTGTTTCAAAAATCATACTAGTAAAAATATTCATTCAGCTCATTTAAACCAGAATGGCTTTAGCATGTGTGGCAATGTAATCTGTCGAGATTTAACTAAAATCACTGTACTCAAGTGCATTTGTGTGTATGTGTGTGTGTGTATTGTATATATATATACATGCATACAGTACATACATGCATACATACATACATACACACGCACACACACACATACACACATATATATAGAGAGAGAGAGAGCCGGGAAATTACAGTAAATCAACTGAAGACACATTTATTACAATGTCCATCACTTACAAGAGTAAGGACAACTAACCAGTATGTCCTACTTTTATAGCTCAAACTCACTCATTGTTATCTATCAATATGATAAGCAACAAACCTACTTTGAGCCACACCTGCAAGACAAATTTACTGAGCAATTTAATGACAGAACCAGAACCTCAGTCCTACACTGGGTCAGCTGGTAAACAGCCTCCAGTGTGGCTTTGCCTAGTGATAGCTGGTAGCTTGCTGTCATTTGGCGTTAGCTACTGTAGCTAGCTTCAGGCTAACCAGCTCTCAGTAATTTGGTCCATACAGATGTTTATTGCATTACATTAAATATTTACTTTGTCTGAAAAGCCAAACATTACAACATTTAAATAAACAAACCACCTGAGCAGATAAATTAGTTATCTCACCCCTAGCTAGCTAAACACCCAAGTAATCTGAGCTAGCATCACTATCCATCCACCGCCTCGCCTCGCCTCGCCTCGGTGTCAGTGTCAGGTGCACTGTTCCGCTCTGATACAGCTGCTGAATGTGGGAAGTGCTACGGTTATGCTCCGATATTTCATTGTTTATTACATGAGTTTATGTGTTTATAAACTATTTGGATATGTACCCGGATCACCTGCATCCATCGTTGGGCTGTCACCGAAACCAGACCCCGGTTCATCGTCGGATAACGGGCTGCCATCCTCGGCCTCAGCCAGGCTGCTCGCCCCGTCGGCTGCCGCCTCCATTCCGGCTCTGAAAGCTGAAAGCGCGCGTGCCTCTGTCCCGCTGTCCTGCTGTCTACCGGCCAGTAGCTCTCAGCAGCGCGAGCGCATCGTGAACTGAGGTGTGACCGCGCGCCCTGCTCCTCTCATATGCACTGCCATGTAGTGGCTTCAGGCTTTTCTTTTCCCTACATCAGACTCCCCTGTAGCGAGCAGCGTAAAGCAAACACAGAACCCTCGACTGATGCTTGGGGAACAGTGCTCTCTATTGGTCACATATTATTAATGCACGCGCGCGCACATGCGCGCGCACACACACACACAGGTCCAGCCCCAGGGGCTAAATGCCGTCCGGTTCTGTGAGATTGTATGATGATGATATGATTGCAATTTCTCCTTAACACAGCCAAAATGCTGGCGAATTGCTAAAATCCTGGCGTGAAATGCTGGCACGTGACGAACACGTGCAATTTAATTTACAGAATGATATTAAGTCATGGCTAATTACAAAAATCGCAAGGCGATTTCAAAAGAGTTGGAAACAAGAATACTTTTTATTTTAGTGAGAGCCATAGCAAATCCGTGTTCCTCGTATGTCAAGAGACTGTTGCAGTAATTAAGGGATTTAATATCACGAGACATTATGAAACATATAATGGGCATTATAAAAATAAAAAATTGATGATAAGAGGGGATAGAAACTGAAGCACCTGGATGGTCTCCTGAGACCTTCTCAATATGAGGCCTCCTGAGACCTTCTCAACGCATAATATTACTATAGCTACAAGTGGCGATGCTTCCAACTACTAATCATGGAAAACCTTTTGTGAATAGAAAAAGTCCTTAACTAAAGTACAAAGTAGGAACAATTGTGATATATAATAAATAATAGCAATAATATATATGTATATGACAACATTAATCAATACACACATTTAATATATAGTAATACACAGTACTATTTATCAATAATATCTAAAATAATAATATAACACAACTATTACTACTACTATTACTTCTACTACTACTACTACTACTACTACTACTATTACTACTACTACTACTACTACTACTACTACTACTACTACTACTACTACTACTACTACTACTACTACTACTACTACTACTACTACTACTACTACTACTACTACTACTACTACTACTACTACTACTATTACTATTACTACTACTACTACTACTACTACTACTACTACTACTACTACTACTACTACTACTACTACTACTACTACTACTACTACATCTACAACTACTACTACTACGGCTACTACTACTACTACTACTACTACTACTACTACTACTACTACTACTACTACTACTACTACTACTATTACTACTACTACTACTACTACTTCTATTACTACTACTACAACAACTACTACTATAACTACTACAACTACTACTATTTCTACTACAACTACTACTACTACTACTACTTCTACAACTACTACTACTGCTACTACTACTACTACTACTTCTAATACTTCTACTACTACTACTACTACTACTACTACTACTACTACTACTACTAATAATAATAATAATAATATAAAGGAACCAGGAATACAATTAAATTTGTAAAAACATTTAGTGCAAGATTGCGTGTTATTGGCAGGTCAGAATTGTAGTGGCTGCCTAGCAAGTTTGTTTAATAACAAGAATTACAAGGAAAGGAGTTGTTTTAATGCAATGTGCAGTTTTGTTATAAGGGAGCAGACCTGCTTTCCTGGTGGTAGTTTTTGGAATAGGTAATTAGCAGGATGGGAGTCCCTAATGATTGTTCCTGCTCGCCTCTTTGTCCTGGCGATGTACAGGTTTTCCAGTGATGACAGACTGCAGCTGATGATTTTCTCAGCAAGCTTGATATGCATTGAAGCTTCCTATTTTCTCTGCAGCAAACCAGATAGTCATGGCAGATGTAAGGATGCTCTCTATAATGCTCTCTGTAAGAAATAAATCCTTTGCTGAGCTTTCATGTTGATGGATGATCTATGCATCTCCTTTTTGAGATTCCATTTGATCATAGTTCCCAGAAACCTGAATGAAGCAACAGTGCTCACTGATGAGATATTAAGGATGAGTGGGAGAGGGGGAAGATGTGCATTTCTGAAAGGTGATGTGCATCTCTGGGATTTTAAGAGCATTGAGCTCAAGGTTGTTCCGGCTACACCATGCAGCTAGATGTTAAACCTCCTGGTGGTACTTTGACTCATCACCACTGGTCAACTTCACAGATGCATCACTGGAAACACAGTCATTTGTGTAGAGTGAATATAAGAGGGATGAGAGGACACAACCTTGTGGTGCTCAAGTGCTGAGTGATCAGGGTTTAGAAATGCTTTGATTGATTCTTCTGTAGGCAAATTGTAGTGGAGCCAGAAGATTCTGAGTACTGAGGAATACAATCACCAGTCTTTCAAAGGTCTTCATGAAAACTGAGGTGAGGGCTACTGGTCTGTAATCATTAAGGCCAGTTATGTTTGGGTTTTTTTTTTTTAACTGGGGCAATGGCGGATGTCTTGAAGCATGCTGGAACTGTATTCAGCTCCAATGACCAGTTGAATATAAATCAGATAGTATAACAGATGTAAATTCATTGGGTGAGTAAAAAGGATTGCATTTTAGAAACATTCCTCCATACTGATGGAGTTTATTTTTTATATGACATATGTTGACAGATTTATATGATATATCTTTGCACCAGCCTTGATTAATATAGAAACACACACCTCCCTCTTTTTCTTATTGCCAAAATGATGGGCTTGATCCACTTTGTATAGTTAAAATCCAGGTAATTCTACTATAGCATCTGGTAATGTGTCGTTCAGCCATGTCTCTATGAAGCAGTAACAGTTGACTGAAGTCAGTGAAAAGTCCTTTTTTGTGCTTGCAAGGATTTTGACTTCATCGAGCTTGTTACAAATTGAATGAATGTTAGAGAGGAATTGGAGCTCTAAAATAACTGCAGTGCACACCTCGGAGAAAATCCAAACTGGAACTACAGAAAGTAACTCGAGGACCCTGGAGCTGTGAGGCAGCAAAGTTTATGTGCACCCCACATAAAAATGTTCAAATGAAATCAAGACAGCCTAAAAGGTTTACAAGCTAAAAAATTGCAGACCTTTTTATGAATTTAAATGTGTTAAAGGAGCAGATTGTAAATTTTATAACCTTCTGATGCATGGCAATATTGTGAATCACTGTTTTAAAGGTATGCTTGACATGATGTGATTACTACAGGTTCTAGAACACTTAAAAGCTGATCCTTTAATTATTTTTGCTTGCAGTAATAGTAATCAGTAGCACTAATTTTCTAACAGGTCCTAAATATTATTATATAGGCCTATTATGGTAATATCTTTAAAATATTTGGCTTGGTTAACAGTGTTCTCTGTGGGTCGCTCATCATGAGTGCAGACAGTGACACATTCATAACACACACAAATGCATCCCTATTACATAAAGGCCTTGGAAACTTTCCATGTAATAATACTTTACTCACCCTGTCCAGGGTGTACCCTGCCTTGTGCCCGATGCTTCCTGGGATAGGCTCAAGGTTCCCCGTGACCCCAAAAAAGTAGTACGCGGTAGAGGATGGATGAATCCTTTAATCTTTAACATGAATGATTAGATATTTCCTATTTTCTATTAAAGCAGTTTAAATGAAGTCATTATCCCATCTGCAGCCTCTCCATCTGCTTATCTGCAGTGTGGCATTACTATAGCACTTATTAGAATTAAACTCATACATTTGGGGTTAACAGAAAAATGGAGCTCTTTGGCATCAACTCAACTCGCCGCGTTTGGAGGAGGAGGAATGCTACCTATGATCCCAAGAACACCATCCCCACCGTCAAACATGGAGGTGGAAACATTATGCTTTGGGGGCGTTTTTCTGTTAAGGGGACAGGACAACTTCACCGCATCAAAGAGATGATGGACGGGGCCATGTACCGTCAAATATTGCCCTTCCCTCAGCCAGGGCATTGAAAATGAAAAGTAATTCTAAGTCATTACCAAGTACTAAGTCATGTTTTGCAGTGGGGTCAAATACTTATTTCCCATATATATATATATATATATATATATATATATATACCTAAGAGCAAAGTAGGTTTTATTTAATTGTGAATAAGATGTCACCAAATATATGGTTTGAATTCTGTGTTTCAATGCCATCTATGATTCTTATAAAAACTAGAGAAAACAATCATTCAAAATTCTGGTATAAAGTGGTATTAAGACTTTATTCAGAACTTCTAAGAGTTTCAAAATGAGAACATTGAGTAATTTCTGACTGCAACTGTAATGGTTTCTTGAGACAGTATTATGGTAAAGAAGGAATGGGGTCCCTTTCCCTTTCCAGTTAACCATCTGTGCAATGGTGATCTTCCCATGAGGAGTTGCACGCCAAATGCATCAAGTTTGTCCTTTCCACAGGGCGGTTTTCAAAACAAACTGTCATAAATCCATGGGATAACACCACTAACTCCCAGCAGGCCGCAGGAGAGGATTGGGAATGGAAATGGAAATGGCTGTCTAAGAGGATATCTAGCTCAAGGTGTAATTAAATTAAGGGTTTACAGATATTTCAGGACATCTACTTCTATTGCCTGAAAAACAGAGACAGAGATGTAGATTTATAAAAAATTAATTTTAGATAGACCATAACAATTCATGCTGAAGTGTTTATGATGGATAACACTATTATCATACTGCACTGAAAAGTGGCTTCTTGAGTAAGAACATCTGTGATGCTGCCTTCAAATAGGTCTAAAATAAGGAACATTAGAAGACAGCTGTCCTCATGTCACCTGCTTCATAATGCAAACACTGCGTATCTAATAAACCTCCTCTCAAATGGAGCACTAATAGTAATAATAGTAATAATAGTAATAGTAATAATATTAGTATAATATTAGTAGTAGTAATAGTATTTTGAAGTGTCTTTGATAACAATACTGTCTTTGCTAAATACTGCAAAGCAGCCAGCACATGCTTACTTTAGACAATTAAATATCATAGCTACAGTAAGTAATTAAGCATAACTATAATAGTTATCATAGCTAATGTTACCTCTCCAGTAGCAGCTGTTTAATTTTATTGGCTAGCCAGGTTCACTAACAAACTAACATTAGTAAAGGTATTATGTAAATAAAACCAAATACTAACAAGCTAGCTAACTTTAGGCTAACTATTATATTTTGTAAATAAGTAGCCAAGGTCACTAGCTTTCATGCTCCCAATCACGTGCTAGAGGGAGACCGAGCTACAGTGTGGGATTTTGCATCACCTGAACTGGGAGAGAAAAAGATTTCTGATTTTACCTGAATGCAAATAGCTTCTATCTCACAGTTTTTTCAAATGTGGTGCCGAAAGTGAGAATATATTTTCTACTTACAATTGGATCACTCAATGGTGAGTATCTCCTCACAACCTTTCCGTTTTGGTCAATGAGGAACTGCACAAATCACACATCAGATATCAATGTCAATTTTTCTGAGCTAAAAGAGCATTTAAGGCAGGAAACTATAAATGAACTTCAGTGACAACAGTTTAAACTTTAAAATACACTCACAGGTCACTTTAATAGTACCACCTTTACACCTGTACATTCATATGCAGTTATCTAACAATCATGTGGCTCAGCACAATGCATAAAATCATAAAGATCCAAGTCAAGAGTTTAGTTAATGTCCAATAGCATACATTCTATGTAAGCTCTAGAGGTTGCTGTGTCCAGGAGATCAGCAGTTTCTGAAATACTCAAACTAGCCCACCTGATATCAATATCCATGCCGCAATCAAAGTCACAGAGATCACACTTTTTCCCCATTCGAATGTTTGTTGTGAACATTAGCTGAAGCTCTTGACCTGTATCTGCATGATTTTTTTGCATTGCGCTGCTTCCACATGATTGTCTGATTAGATGTCATGAAGGTGCAGATGTACAAGTGTTCCTAATAAAGAGAGCATAAATCCAGTGAGTTTAAATCCAATGATTCTCAAAATTTTGAGAAATCCCTCTATCATCTTCCTCTAAACACTTCAAAGTACAAAGCCACTAATGGTACATCATCTAGAAACCGACAATCAATCAATCAATCAAACAAACAAACAAACAAGAAAGTGTCTTCGTAAAATATATTAAGGAAGTAAACCTATATAAACCTTAACTACAGTGTAAGAGAAGACATATTATAGTCTTGTGGATATGTTACATGGGCGTCTTACAGGTTAAATGTTTACCTATAGTCACAATTCTTTTTTTTAAAAAGGGAAAAAAGTAAGATCATGAGACATGGCATAGCAGTTGTCCCCAAAATTAATTAAATAAAATAGGCACATACCTTGGTGAAATTCCACTTGATTCCACTGGAAAAACACAAAAGACACATTATAGCCACCAAGTTTATATTACAGCCCTTATACAGTGTCACAGTGAAGTGAAGAACAAAGCTTGACTCAGTATTTTGTCCACTGTGTAGTGAAGAGGACTGTAATATCTTTTCACATTCAATGCATTATTGCTGAATTTATACTACTCTAAGGATGTGTAGATTAAAATCAGCTGTGCACATTGTTACTGTAACAAGAGTTTTAACTTCCCTCCAGTTGAATAAGTGCTTGCTTTGGTGCACTCATGTACTAAAGGTCATCATGTAACTTGTAGCCTGTTTAATAGGCCTGAATAGTGCTGACTTACTTTCCTAGGAATCCTTTGCCATTGGGTTGCGCCTTCAACCACTTCCACAGGTCATGAGCTTCTGGTCCATTTACTTTAATCTTGCTGAATAAGTCAAACTGCGCATTGTAGGATTTGGCATATTCTTTGATCTCTTCAGGGGTGCCAGGTTCCTGATTAATAGAAAGGGAAAAAAAGTGTGTTGTCATATTGATCATGTGTTATATCTTTACACCTATCTGTAGTTTATGGTAAAGTCAGGAAGTGTGGTGATGAAAAATTTGCAACCCAGAGGCTGTAGCACTGAAGCAATGAGGGAAAAAAACATGCCAACTAATCCCTCTTAGACTACAGTATATCTAACTTATAAGAGGGTGGAGAGAGACCAGCACAAAGAAAGCTGTATTTTGTTATGTTCTGGAGGTTTCCATATTCATACATATATGACTAAAATTTCTCTTAGAAATATCTGCCAAAATTATAGAGACAAGTCAAGAAAATCTTAAATAGATACAAATGATCATTCTTAAAAAATATTATATTATTTTTAATGTGTTCAGTCATTGAGTGTCACGATTCCCCCTGGGGTCGGCCTGCGTCCCGGTGTCCCGGCAGGAGGCGTCGGCCTGCATCCCGGTGTCCCGGCAGGAGGCGTCGGCCTGCGTTCCGGAGTCCCGGCAGGAGGCGTCGGCCTGCGTTCCGGAGTCCCGGCAGGCGGCGGCGTCCTGTGCCCCCGAGCCCTTGAAGAGGTATCCCAGTAACCTCTGTCGTTTTGTGTCCAGGCCCAGCGACGGTCCAACCTGGAATTAACTGGGCGGCATCCAGTACGGCAGAGACCGAAGGGAGAACATCCTGTGTTCCGGAGCCTCGGTGGGAGGCGTCAGATGTTCCTGAGCCAACAGAGGCTGCACCTCGGACTCCATCTCCGGGAGGGAAGTTCCAGCCCTTGACTACGCGGCCAGGACTGCCTCGGCCCCTGGATTCTGTCTGGAACATTCTGCCCCGGGGACCGGGACCGCCAACGGGGCTCTGTCTGGCAGCGCTCCGGGAGGAGCGCCTTGGGGGGGGATCTGTCACGATTCCCCCTGTTGGCCAGCCGTACCATGG
>JAFFST010048665.1:153436-172400 GCA_022414735.1 Noturus placidus
GTGGGTTCACTCAGGGTCACGTGGATTCTGACACCTGTGCCTTGTTTTTGTTAACGAACACTGGGGTTGTATATATAGTGCTAGTAGACCAGAGTTTTTGTCTTTCGTTGTGCGTGTGTTTATGCGTGTCTCATAGACTCCTGTTTCCTGTTGTGAAGTTTACCTGAGAGGTCCGTTTTTGTTCCTTGTTTCTGTGCCTGAGAAGCAGGTTTTGTTTTCATGTTTTCTAGTGGAAGTGTTTTTGTTCCTAGCCCTTTTTTCTGAGTTTCGTGCTGGTTTTTGTATTATTTTGTGTTGCTCTAAAGTTTGATTTAATAAATCAGCGTAAAGCCAGTCTGCGCCTGTTTCCGCCTCATTCCACCCAACGTGACATTGAGTAAATCTCACTCAGACACCATGTCCTGTTTTTGTGGTGCATAACTATGAGGTTGCACACATCTAACAACATTTCCATTTCTCTGGAAACATTGTGTATTACGCTGTATTAGTACTAGCTCTACCTTATTAACTTATTACTGAAGTATACAGCAGTTGCTCCCTTCATATATATACAGTACCGTATATTCCTCAATTAATTGTTTTCTTACTATTTACTCGGGATACATTTCTCGTACACGGTGGTTAGTGATTAGCACATTCGCCTCACACCTCCAGGGTGGGGGTTCAATTCCCACCACTGCCCTGTGTGTGCGGAGTTTGCATGTTCTCCCCATGCTGCGGGGGTTTCTTCCGGGCACTCCGGTTTCCTCCCCCAGTTTAAAGACATGCATGGTAGGCTGATTGACGTGTCCAAAGTGTCCGTAGTGTATGAATGGGTGTGTGAATGTGTATGTGATTGAACCCTACGATGGATTGGCACCCTGTCCCGGGTGTACCCCACCTTGACCGTGTTTCCCGTGACCCTGTAGGATAAGCGGTATAAAAAATAGATGGATGGATGAAAATTTGAATCATACCTGGTTGCCAAACTGGTTGCATGGGAAAGCCAGGATGGATAAACCTCTCTCAGCGTACTTGGCGTGCATCTGTGCAAACTGAGAGTAGTTTACTGGGGCTTTGGCTCATTGGGTGGCAACGTTGGTGATGATAACCACCTTGCCTCTACAGAAAAAATAAATAAAGACAACAAGGAGGTAAGTTTCAATTTGCAAAAAATTTTTCTCTTACTGATAATACAGTTCTATATTTTACACAGAAATCCTAGAATCTCTTAAATGTCTGGACAGGGGTGGACTGAGGAAATGATACTTAAAAGTAAGCACTGAAAGTATACATAATGTGTCCTAATCATACTCATTTTAAGATGGATATATCCAGCCAAGACTTATCTACTGTAAATTAAAGTAAAAAACTGTTTAAAATTTGTTTTATGCTACTTTTAAATGTAGTAGCATTAGAGTATTAAAAGGTAAAAGGTAAATGTTTTACTGATAAAATTAAGTTAATGTAAAGTTTTCATGTGAAAAGTAAGTTTTATTAATAATCTAAAACTGTTGGAAGATCATTTTTGTTTTAGCTGTCATGTCACGTCAAACCACTCACTCCATTTCCCCAGAATGCACCACGTACTACAAACATGGCCAAAAATGAATACAACTTCCAAACACACACACAGACACTTATACCATCTCCAGCTTTCCGGTTAAAAACACCTGCTACCAATTACACTCCCACCACTCCTTTATAGAGACTGTTTACACACAGCTGCAGTGTCAAGTATATGCTTACTTACATTTTGTCTCTGTTGTAACCAAGCCTTGATACCGAGTTTGTTCTGGTTTTGACTAGAGCTGCAACAACTAATCAATAATAATCGATTATGAAAATCGTTGTCAACAAATCTCCTTATTGATTAGTTGTTCCGTGCACGGTACATTTACCCACTACGTTACTTTTTTTTCCGAAAACACGCTTTGGAGAGTAAATACTGAAGTTGTGTCCCAAATGAGGTATGATACACTTACACTATGCACAAATATATTTAAATGAGATGTTTTAAAATGAACCAATTTGGTTATTCGCGTGTATTCACAAACATCACGTTAGCTGAGCTGAAGGTCGTTCATGGATGGATTTATTTGAAATTTATTTACAAATGAAATGGTAATTTGCGAAAACCTATGAGTGGTAGACAGGTTCAAGTGTCACATTGATGGATAAAACAAATAAAAGATAATTCAGAGAGTCAAATTAAATGTCACACCAACAATAAATTGTAACTTAACATGGCATTTGTACCAATGGTATTTGAACCAATCCCTGGGGAATGGCAGGTTCTACCAATCAACCAGGGACTGCTAGGACTGTAGAATTCAATGCTTTTTGTCCATGCATAAAAACTAATGAATAAATACTTATATTAATTTATATTATATTATTAGTTTACATTTTAAGCATTGGTAATTGATTGATTACCCCCCCCCCGTTATTAATCTATTTAATCTGGATAAAATAATCGGCCAACTAATCAATTATAAAAATAATGGTTAGCTGCAGCCCTAGTTTCGACTTTGTCAATTTTTACGATGTTGTCTCTTTGTCTTGCCTAGTTTGGACTGTTTGCCTGATTGCCTGACCTCTGCCTGTCTTTGTTTATTGATTTCTGCCTGATCCTTTGGACTTGTTGTTTTATTTATTTATACCTGCATTTGCTTCTGTCTGTGTCTCCATTACTTAACATTAGCAAATCAACTATGCCCTTTTGCCTGTAAACATCATTCAGTTTCTGTAAGTATACTTGCTCAAATGCAAGGCAAACTCCCTGTGCATTTAATGAATGAATTAGAAGAAAAAAGTCCTGTATAAGAACCAAACAGTCAAACAAAACAATATTTAGAATCTGAAGAAGACAGGCGAACATAGTTAATTATAGCCAGTTAGCAAAATAACATCAAAATGATCTAGTATTCTTCTTATTTTATGTATATATGTCACCTACCTGTATTTTTCCAGAGACACTTCATTGCCATCAATATCTGTGACAGTGAAGTCATAAATAGACGTGGCTGTTGTCCAGTCCTCCACCTGTGCAGACTTGGGAAGGAAAGAAAGACAAGAGATGTCAAGAAAGACAAGAAAGACAAGAGAGACAAGAGATCATAATTATAAAGGAATAATGATAATGATAATTTATTAGTCACATATACATTACAGCAGAGTGAAATTATTTTTTTCACATATCCCAGCAGGTTAGAAGGTTGGGGTCAGATGGCAGGGGCAGCCATGATACAGTGCCCCTGGAGAAGAGAGGGTTAAGGGCCCAACAGTGGCAGCTTTAACCCACGACCTTCCGATTAGTAACCTGGAGCTTTAACTGTCAAGCCACCACTGTAACTAATTAATTAACTAACACACACACACACACACACACACACACACACACACACACACACACACACAACACCCTCCTAGACACTGTCCAATATCATTGGTATTATTTTTTAGCACAATTGCTTACCATGACTTGCAAGAGGATGGAGAAAAGGAGAGAGGACGGTAGGAGCTGCATGGCTGCCTTTCAAAAGCTACTGAAACAGAAGACTCTAACTCTCTTGCTCTTTAAAATACTGAACACTACACAATCTTATCACAATGTGTTGCTTTGTGCAGAGAACAGAATGCACCCTGAACACAGGGCACTGGTTACAGCCTGACACAAGCACAGACAGCTGATAAGAGCAGAATAATAACTGATAACGGGCCTTTTCACTCACCCAGTACTGAGAAAGAACCGGACTGACAGTGCACACACATCGTATTTTTCTAAATCATACAATTAATTGAGTGCAAAAGGTCACACCATAATGCGGGTACATCCTGCAATTACAACGGTTTTGGCATGACCATGAAGGTCTGAAAACCTGATAATCAGTCAGACCAGAGACCACCAACCCTGTTACTGAAGCTGTATCATGCTAAAGAATTCAATTCTTTATTAATATTGCCCCACAAATTAAAATGTGTTAGCTATTTTACTGCAGATTGAGCTATTGCTTCAGTCTGCATATGCTGAACCCTTTGTGGGGGAACTTGTGAAGGCCTCACTACTTGCAGTGGAACACCTGGGCGAGGACATGGGGTGGCTCTATGGTAATCTGGTTTATGCATGATGCCAGGTAGTGTTGGGCGATCTTCTTTGTTGTCAGATTGTCCTATCGTCAGCCTGTGAGATTGCTGATGCACGATATTACCTCGCACAGTGTGGGGCAATAATTATTATTTGCTAATTTATTTAATAATAATAAACTCTTTAAATAAACGTTATAGCGCCTTTATAGCAGCTTCTCAAGGCACTTTACACAATAAGAAAATACAAAGAAAATAAAAAATACACAGATAAAAACACAAAATGTACAAAAACAAAAAAACAGACTTGAATACCAAATGGATAAACCTATCTTGAAAAAGCTAACCTAAAAAAAAAATAGTTTCTAGGTTAGATTGAAAAATGATTAAATTCTGTGAATCTCTAATATGAGCAGGGAGTGTATTCTAGGTGTCTAGGAGCATAAGACGAGAAAGCCCTGTCCCCTACAGATCGCAACCATGTCTGTTCCCTACAGATCGCAACCGTGTCCTTGTCAGTGTGAGGACCTCAGTATTGGAGTGATGTGTTCATTTCTCCTGACACCAGTCAAGATCCTAGCAGCAGAATTTTGCACACATAGCAACTTATTTAGTGTGGCTTTAGGAACCCCTTCAAGAAGTGCATTCCAGTAATCAATACGAGAGAAAACATGTTGATAAGCCTTTCAGTCATAGGAGAAGATAGCATAGGGTGAAGTCTAGCAATATTTCTGAGATGACAAAAGGAATTCTTGACAGTAGCTTGCACGTGTGGGTCAAAAGTCAAACTCGAATCAAATACAACTCCTAAATATTATCATTTAGTTTGGAACTCCAAAACAGAGCTGTCTACGTTTAACATTAGTGAACCAGCTTTACGAAGCAGTTGAGGAGAGTCAATAAGCAAAACCTCAGTCTTAATACTATTAAGACCAAAAAGTTTTGGGTCACCCATCTTTTTATCTCAGAAATACAATATGAGAGAAAAAAACATCCACATTTTGACCAGGCTGATGGTAAATATAGATCTGAGTATTATCTGCATAGAAGTGATAATTAAGCCTGAGTGATCTTAAGAGCAATTCAAGAGGAAATATATAAATACTTAAAAGTAAGGGGCCTAAAATTGATCCCTGAGGACATCAGTAGGAACAGAACCAATCTCAGACCTGAAACCACTCATAAAAACAAACTGGTGGCGATCAGAGAGATAAGTTATAAACCAGGTTATAACAGCCTCAGAACCATCAAAGACAGCTAAGATCAAGAAGGATAAGGATGGAAAGAGAACCAGTATCTGAGGCTATTAACAAATCACTGTTGATCTTGACCAAAGCTGTCTCTGTATTATGAAAGTTACGAAAACCAGACTGAAGGGGCTTAAAAAGATTATTAACAGTAAAATGATTGTGCAGTTACAAACCCACAACACTTTCTAAATTTTTTGCCAAAAAGGGAAGGTTTGATATGAGGCAATAGTCCCAGACCTAGATTTCCCCAACTTGTCATGTGATTTCAAAGGATCCTTGCCATGTCATGAAAAATTTAGAGCTATTATTAATTTAGAGTTATGTGGCTTAAGGTGTGGAGTTTTGCCCTCAGGTCCAGAACGTACTGTATTTTGTTTTTCCTGTTAGAAGGTAAATGGTGGACTTATATAGCGCTTTTATCCAAAGCACTTTACACTGTCTCATTCACCCATTCACACACACACTCACACACTCACACACCAATGGTAGCAGAGCTGCCATGCAAGATGCTAGCTTGCCATCGGGGGCAACTTAGGGTTCAATGTCTTGCCAAAGGACACTTCAGCATGGGATCATCCGGCCGGGATTCGAACCACCAACCCTACGATTAGTGGACAACCCGCTCTACCAACTGAGCCACAGCCACCCAGAGGTCTAAGATATAGCTGTTAGCTGAACTGTTAATCATCCGCGGCTGAGTCAGGATTCTTCTCCATCAAAAAAGCTTTTTAAAATGTACTTCTAAATAGACTGCATGCATTGTTTTCTTGCATATGAGGGCTAATTGCTTAAAATTTGTGAAAATTGGACAAAAAGTTGGATTTATCATAAAACTTGCTTTGGATGTAATCACTGTTTGCAGGACTACCAGACTGATAAAATGTAAAACTTTTTGGCTATCCAATACGAGACTAGGTTAGTTTGGTTTCACTAGCCAATGGGAGGACTAAAGCTAAGCTATGACTGTATGGGTTTAGCTACTGCAGTGCCATGCAAAGTACATTATCTTTCCTTATGCTCTGCACATATCATATTCACGTAACTTATACATATTCACAAACTCATATAGACATTATAGGCTTCTTCTTCATTTACATGCCTTGGTTTCCTGCTCAACCTGAGAGAATGTTAGTGTTTCAGTTTCAACCCATTTACTGGTATTTACACGAGTATTTTCATGTATTTTCCTGTAAACACTGTCTGATTGGTCTCTCCTCCATTCACTGAAGATACATAATTACAGGCTGTCTTCTTTTCCTGATGTTTAGTTAAGTAGTGACAAAGAGCAAAGGTTCAAATAGAATTGAAATGTTAGACTTTATCACTCATTTATGTCATCACTAATGTCTGATTTTAGTAATAAACTCAGAACAGATAGAGTATCAGTATATGCAAAAGAAGTATAACTACATGCACTGTTGGACAATATTTTCTGATGACATAAACACATTCTCTGTCAATTATTTGTCTAAATGAAGATAATGCACATGTGTAAGAACACGTAGTACAAACCATGCATATACGACAAACATTGATTTAGAGGAGCTATTAGTGTAAAATTTTAATATTGAATCAGCTGTGTCATGGTCTTGACACAGCTGATACCTGAAGCAGTAGTGAAGAAAAATTGTCTATAATAATAATGTTTTGTCTTTAATATATTTTAACTTTAATTTTACATATCACCAGCACAATTCTTGCCTAAGCGTATAGGACAGATAACACTATTATCAAACAGAACTATCAGTTTCAGAACTACAAGTGGATTCTCAAGGAAGACCTTCCATGATGCAGTCTTCAAATTGGTCTAAAATAAGGAACATTAGAAGACAGCTGTCCTTATGCCATCTTCTTGATAAAGCAAACACTGACTATCTAATCAGCTTCAAATGGAGCACTGCAGTAGTGATAATATTTTGAAGTGTCCTTGATAACAATACTGTGTTTGCTAAATACTGCAAAGCAGCCAGCACATGCTTCATTTAGACAATTAAATCTCACAGCTACAGTAAGTAGTTAAGCATAACTATAATAGTTATCATAGCTAATGTTACCTCTCCAGTAGCAGTCTTGTCTGTGACTTGGATTGGAGTCGCACTAAAGTCACAAAAATAAAAAGACTTGCGACTTGACTTGTACTCATGAACAACTGACTCGAGACTTGACTTCGACTTGAATTTTGGTTTGGCGTTCCCGGTTACGTTCTCTCTTTACTAACGCCCATTGGACAGCATCAAACACCACACTTTTCTATTCATTCCTCATTCATTCCCTATCAGTATGTGCTGCAGAATCAAAAATCACAACAATTCATCTCCAAACACACCAAGCCTTTATTATTATATACACATAGAAGTAATCAGTTTTAATATTTCAAAATAATTGATTTTGCTTCATACACTGTTAATTACAATAAACTAGCTAAAAGAACTATTGTTGGACTCCACCTCAAAGACTTGAGACTTGACTTGGACCTCAGGGACTTGGACCTCTTGCTTGTAAGAGTATAGATGTTGTCGAAATAATACAATAATAAATCCACAGAAGCAGGGAAATTGTTGCGCATAACATACTGTACTGATTAGGGTTTTATTTATTTTTTTTGTTTGTTTGTTGTTTTTTTTGACAATTACTTACACACTTTTCTCAATGCTATGTTAATGTCACATCCAAAATGAACTAAAACTAACATTCCACAAACCAACTCTCCTGGACCACTAGCAAAGGTTCTCTCACAAGAATACCATATTATTCACAACACAATCACCTGAAAAACACAAACATCAGGACACATTATCAGATTTCTCTCTTTTTCTTCTTTTCTTTTTTTTAAACCAACATTTAATAATAAAATAACAAGAACACAGTTCCTCTCTATTGAAAAGATTGTATTGCAGTGAATGTTACCAAAATGAATCAGAAATGTTCCTAGGTCACCAGTCACCTCCAAAGGCTTAGCACTACTAGGGCCTTTTAAGAGTCATATTGCATTAGACATAAGGGTTTACAGTGCATCCGGAAAGTATTCACAGCGCTTCAATTTTTCCACATTTTGTTATGTTACAGCCTTATTCCAAAATGGATTCAATTAATTATTTCCTCAAAATTCTACAAACAAAACCCTTGACAATGTGAAAGAAGCTTGTTTGAAATCTTTGCAAATTCATTAAAAATAAAAAACAAAAAAAGCACATGTACATAAGTATTCACAGCCTTTGCTCAATACTTTGTTGAAGCACCTTTGGTACCAATTACAGCCTCAAGTCTTTTTGAGTATGATGCTACAAGCTTGGCACACCTATTTTTGGGCATTTTCTCGCATTCTTCTTTGCAGGACCTCTCAAGCTCCATCAGGTTGGATGGGGAGCGTCGGTGCACAGCCATTTTCAGATCTCTCCAGAGATGTTCAATCGGGTTCAAGTCTGGGCTCTGGCTGGGACACTCAAGGACATTCACAGAGTTGTCCTGTAGCCACTCCTTTTGTTATCTTGGCTGTGTGTTTAGGGTTGTTGTCCTGTTGGAAGATGAACCTTCACCCCAGTCTGAGGTCCAGAGTGCTATGGAGCAGGTTTTCATCAAGGATGTCTCTGTACATTGCTGCATTCATCTTTCCCTCGATACTGACTAGTCTCCCAGTTACTGCCGCTGAAAAACATCCCCACAGCATGATGCTGCCACCACCATGCTTCACTGTAGGGATGCTATTGGCCAGGTGATGAGTGGTGCCTGGTTTCCTCCAGAGATGACTCTTGCCATTCAGGCCAATAGTTTTTTCTTAGTTGAAATAGTTGAATCTTTGTTTCATCATGGTCTGAGAGTCCTTCATGTGCCTTTTGGCAAACTCCAGACGGGCTGTCATGGGCCTTTTACTGAGGAGTGGCTTCCGTCTGGCCACTCTACCATACAGGCCTGATTGGTGGAGTGCTGCAGAGATGGTTGTTCTTCTGGAAGGTTCTCCTCTCTCTACAGAGACATGCTGGAGCTCTGTCAGAGTAACCATCAGGTTTTTGGTGACCTCCCTGACTAAGGCCCTTCTCCCCTGATCGCTCAGTTTGGCCGGGCGACCAGCTCTAGGAAGAGTCCTGGTGGTTCCACACTTCTTCCATATACGGATGATGGAGGCCACTGTGCTCATTGGGACCTTCAATGCTGCAGAAATGTTTCTGTAACCTTCCCCACTGTGGGACCTTATATAGACAGGTCTGTGCCTTTCCAAATCATGTCCAATCAATTGAATTTATCACAGGTGGACTCCAATTAAGTTGTAGAAACATCTCAAGTATGATCAGTGGAAACAGGATGCACCTGAGCTCAATTTTGAGTGTCATGAAAAAGGCTGTGAATACTTATGTACATGTGCTTTTTTTGTTTTTTTATTTTTGATAAATTTGCAAAGATTTCAACAAAATTCTTTCACATTGTCATTATGGGGTATTGTTTGTAGAATTTTGAGAAAAATAATTAATTTAATCAATACTAGAATAAGGCTGTAACATAACAAAATATGGGAAAAGTGAAGCACTGCTAATACTTTCCGAATGTACTGCATATATTGTGTAATCCTCAGATCTTTAGATGTTTGCCAAGAAGAATGGGCAAACCTCTCAGTATCAGGATGCACAAAACCGATAACCTGGATTTGAAATGGAACATGTGATTGCAGTCTTCGAGGACATGTTTTTATCAGTGTTGCACCTCCTGAATTTTTAGGGTCGTTGTCCTGTTGGAAGGTTAAACTGGTTTTCTTCGAGGGTTACATTGTATGTGGTGTCAACAATCCTCTACCATGATCAGTCTCCCATTCCATGGTGATGAATACCATTGCCACAATGTGATGCTACCACCACCATGCTTCACTGTAGGAATGGTGTTCTCAGGCTGAATGAGCAGTGTTGCTGTTCTGCTAAACATTTGTGCCTCATAAGACCAAAGAGTCCTTTTCTATGTTGACCAAGTCTCCAACCAAGTGTCCAATCTGTGTTTGCCCTGTGAACAGCTTCTTGCATCTAAACTGTGGATCTCTCCAGCTATTTCACAATTTCCCTTGGCCTCTTGGTTACTTTTTCTAACTATTCTCCTCTTTACTTGCTCACTGAATTTTTGCTGATTTTTTAAATAATGGATTTCACTGTGCTTTGTGAAATGGTCAAAATTTGATATTGTTTTATAACCAAACCCTGATTTATACTTTACCACAACTTTGTCCCTGACTTATTTTGATAGCTCTTTCAATTTCATAATGGTGCATGTTTAGGTGTACAAACTCTTGGTTCTACCATGAACAAGTGTAGTTGTACTGAGACCATGTGACACTTTTAATTGTTACACTGGGACTAATTTAGAGGTTTCACAGCTGAGTCATTCCATCACCAGTGGTCCAATACAGGTTGCGTGACCATTTTTTCTTATCAATGTTTTTGGGTGATTGCCTCTATGTATTTTCATTGTATGTTTATTATTATTTTTCAAATTTTAAACTTGGTTTAAACATGACAGCCATCTTTGTGTCATGGTACACAACAAATTTTGCTTATAGAGCTGTTTACAGAAACCTCCATATCTTGGCTCAGGATGGTCCTAGCTCCTTGGGACAAAAGCTAATCTCTAGAACACATTACAAGGTACATGTACATACATACACACACATTTTATATATATATATATATATATATATATATATATATATATATATAAAACATTTTGCACATTCTTCTTTTGCACAGACTTGGACCTTAATTCCGAATGTAATGCACAATTTTGCTCACAGCTCTATGAACTGGATCTTGCTGGAAATGCTTCCTCACGAGCATGGTTTCTTGTGCTCGTGTCACTTGCACGCACCTAGTTTTTATGTGCGTGGGTTTTGAGACTAATTAAACACCATAGGGGAATTCAAATAAAAATGCACAAATTACAACAAAGAATCACAAAATCAAAAGGGAAGCTAACACAAAGTATATTAGAGACTTGTGAAGCAGCAAAACAAGTGGGTATATTGAGGGTATACTCTAATATTGATCCTTACAAGTCATTAAATGCAAACTAAAAACACTAACAAGCTAAATAACCTCAGGCTAACTATTATATAAATTATTGTAAATTAGCAGCCAAGGTTGCAAGGCACTGTTAGACCTTATTCCCCCAGATTGCTGGCTATCATGAGATAGAAGAAATGATACCCACATTAAAAGGTTCATATGAAATCAAGACAAGCTAAAATTTTATTTAATTTGACTTGCAGTAAAAAGAAAAGGTTACAAACTTCAATTACAGTCCCTTTAATGTTTATAAAAGTGTTAAAGGAGCACTCCTGATGCTTTACACCATTGTGAATTACTGTTTTTAAGGAATGTTTGACATGATGGTACTAAATATTATTATATAGGCCTATTATGGTAATATCTTTAAAATATTTGGCTAGTGTAACAGTGCTCTCTATGGGTCGCTCATCATGAGTGCAGACAATGACACAAATGTAACACAAAAGCATTGCATAGAGGCCTTTGAAACTTTCCATGTCATTTACTCTTTAACATGAATGATTAGACATTTCCTATTTTCTGTTAAAGCAGTTAAAAAGAAGTAATTATCCCATCTGCAGCCTCACCATCTGCTTATCTGCAGTGTGGCAGATGAATTACTATAGCACTAATTAGAATTAAACTTATACATGTTGGGTTAACAGGAAGTCAGTATTCTGATTTTTTTTTTTTTAAATATACCAAAGCAAAATAGTTTTTTTTTATTTAATTGTAAATAAGATGTCACCAAATATATGGTTTGAATTCTGTGTTTCAATGCCATCTATGATTCTTATAAAAAACAGAGAAAACAATCATTCAAAATTCTGGTATAAAGTGGTATTAAGACTTTATTCAGAACTTCTAAGAGTTTCAAAATGAGAACATTGAGTAATTTCTGACTGCAACTGTAATGGTTTCTTGAGACAGTATTATGGTAAAGAAGGAATGGGGTCCCTTTCCCTTTCCAGTTAACCATCTGTGCAATGGTGATCTTCCCATGAGGAGTTGCACGCCAAATGCATCAAGTTTGTCCTTTCCACAGGGCGGTTTTCAAGACAAACTGTCATAAATCCATGGGATAACACCACTAACTCCCAGCAGGCCGCAGGAGAGGATAGGGAATGGAAATGGAAATGGCTGTCTAAGAGGATATCTAGCTCAAGGTGAAATTAAATTAAGGGTTTACAGATATTTCAGGACATCTACTTCTATTGCCTGAAAAACAGAGACAGATGTAGATTTATAAAAATTTAATTTTAGATAGACCATAACAATTCATGCTTAAGTGTTTATGATGGATAACACTATTATCATACTGCACTGAAAAGTGGCTTCTTGAGTAAGAACATCTGTGATGCTGCCTTCAAATTGGTCTAAAATAAGGAACATTAGAAGACAGCTGTCCTCATGTCACCTGCTTCATAATGCAAACACTGCATATCTAATAAACCTCCTCTCAAATGGAGCACTGCTATAGTGATAATATTTTGAAGTGTCTTTGATAACAATACTGTGTTTGCTAAATACTGCAAAGCAGCCAGCACATGCTTCATTTAGACAATTAAATCTCACAGCTACAGTAAGTAGTTAAGCATAACTATAATAGTTATCATAGCTAATGTTACCTCTCCAGTAGCAGCTGTTTAATATTATTGGCTAGCCAGGTTCACTAACAAACTAACATTAGAAAAGATATTATTTAAGTAAAATCAAATGATAGTTTTAGCCTACTATTAATTTTCTTTTGTGGAAATTTGAAGCCAAGGTCGCTAGCCAGTGTTAGCCCTCAAGCTCACACCTGGACTGGGAGTGAAATAGATTTCTGATTTTACCTGAATGCAAATAGCTTCTGTCTCAAAGTTTTGCAAATATGATGCAGAAAGTGAGAATATATTTTCTACTTACAAATGGATCTTTCAATGGTGAGTATCTCTTCACAACCTGGCCTTTTCGGTCAATGAGGAACTGCACAAATCACACATCAGTCAATTTCTTCTTAGCTAAAAGAGCATTTAACATAAGATAAGATGTATTTTATTGATCCCCCGTAGGGGAAATTCAAATTGACAAAGCAGCACAAGTAGGATGAGTAACATGAAAGAAAGAAAGAAAGAAAGAAAGAAAGAAAGAAATAATTTCCATAAATACCTATAAAATAGAAATAATAGAAGCAATAAAACAGATCTGTATGTATGTACATATGCTAGAGTTCTATTTGTTTATGAACATGTGCAATATCCTCTGTATTTATATACATCTGCAAGATCTGACAAATAACTGTTGAGTGTGTGGTTCTGTGAGACTCAATCAGTGGAGTTGGAGGTACTGGGTATTGTTGCATTGTGGAGTCTGATTGCACGAAAAAGTTCCTCAGATGTTTTGAGGCACTTGGCTGGATGAATCTGTGGCTGAACATGCTCCTGAGTCTTCTCAGCTCAGCATAGTGAGGATGAGACAGATTGTCCATGATAGCTTTCAGCTTCCCTCTCATCCTATTCTTAGTCACTTCCTCCACCCTGTCCAGTTCCATCCCTACCACAGAGCTGGCCTTCCTCACCAATTTGTTCAGTTTCTTGGCACCACAAGTCCAAATGCACTTACCCAGCACACCACAGCAAAGAAGATAACACTGGCTACCACAGACTGGTAAAACATCCATAGGAGCCAATGCACACATTAAGGGACCTGAACCTCTTTAGAAAGAACATCCTACTCTGTCCTTTCTTATAGAGGGCCTCTGTGTTTCTGGCCAGTTCAGTTTATTATTGATTTTCACCCCCAAGTTTCAGGAACTTGTAGGTGTCCACAATCTCTACTCCCTCCCCCCTTATTGTGACAGGGGTGGGGGCCGCTTGCGCCGGAAGTCCATCACCAGGTCCTTGGTTTTCCCAATGTTGAGCTGAAGGTGGTTGTTGTCATACCATTATAAATGATAAATTTATTATCTGTGATACACCCAACAATGGAGGAATCATCTGAAAACTTCTGTAGGTGTAGAAGTCAGAGGTGTAGAGTTTGAACAAGAATAGAGAAAGTACATTTCCCTTGGGTGCTCCAGTGCTGGTAGTCACCATGTCTGACAAGCAACCCTTGCAGCCTAACAAAATGTGGCTTGCCAGTGAGGTAGTCTGCAATCCAGGCCACAAGATCCCGGTTCACTTGCATCACATCCAGCCGAAATCAAAGAACATGATCCTCACAGTGCTTTGTGGCCTCTCCAGGTGTGTGTAAGCTCTTTAAAGCAGGTAGATGATGGCATCCTCTACACAAATATCATCCTGGTATGCAAACTGCAGGGAGACATTCTCTGTCTTTGAATTGTCTGCTGCTGAGAAGAGGCGGGCTGTGGCTGTCATGCCCCAAGTTTATGGTGCCGCTGCAGGAAAGCCTGTGAAGGAGGGGGCAGACGAGGTGTGAAAGGGGACAGCCATCTTAGAGATGTTAATGGAGACATTTGAGGAGGTGGAGGGAACTTCAGCTCTCACTGGTGAGGCAAACCTGTTGAAAAACTGGTTTAACTTGTTGGCACAACAGTTTGTCCCCTCAACTGTTCCTTCTGGTCTTTTTATGCCAGTAATGCTCCTCACTCCCCCACACCACTCTCAGGTTCTTCTGTTGCAGCTTCCCCTCAATCATGTTCTTATAGCAGTCTTTAGCCTACCTCAGCTCCTTCTGTATTCCCTTCATCGCCTCATTAGGGTTCCCAAGCCATGAAGGCTCTCTTCTCTCTGTTACACAGGGCTTTGCTGTCCCTGTTGATCCAAGACTTGTTGTTGGGGAAGCAGGAGACCTTTTTGGTGGGGATAACACTCTCCTCACAGAACCTGATGTAGTCAGTTATACACTGAGTTAGACGCTCTATGTCTTCGCCATAATCTTCCTGAAACAGCTCCCAGTCAGTTGTCCTGTAACACTCCATAAAGGCCTCCTCTACATCCAAAGCCCACAGCTGCACAGTCCTGGTGGTGTTAGGCTCTCTCCTAACAATAGGTATTTATGTGGGTGTGAGCTCTATCAGACAGTGGTCTGATTTGCAGAGGGGAGGAAGGGCGGTGGTACTCTATGTTTTCTTAACATTAGCATACAGCAATTCCAAGGTCTTTTCCCCTCTAGTGTTGCAGGTTACATACTGTGTAAAGTTGGTCCGGTTCTTTGAGATTTTAACGTGATTAAAATATCCATTTATTATGAATAGTGCACTGGGATGCCATGTCTGCAGGTTCATAGCAGTAGAATGAATGTCGTCATAAGCTACTGCCAATGGTGGAGTGTAAACATTAACAATGGTGGCTGAAAACTCCCAGGGATAGTATGACCTCAACCCAATGGCCAGCAGCTCAACATCAGTGCAGATTATTGCCTTTGTAATAACATTCCCTGAGTTACACCATTTGGAGTTAAGAAAGATAGGAAGTCCTCCACCTGACTTCTTTCCACTCAGGTATTTTTCTGTTCAGCCATGCCTCAGTCAGACATACAGTGCATCCAGAAAGTATTCACAGCCCTTCACTTTTTCCACATTTTGTTATGTTACAGCCTTATTCCAAAATGGATTCAATTCCTCAAAATTCTACAAACAATACCCCATAATGACAATGATGACATAATGACAATGATGCTGCCACCCCCATGCTTCACTGTAGGGATGTTATTGGCCAGGTGATGAGTGGTGCCTGGTTTCCTCCAGACATGACACTTGCCATTCAGACCATGATGAAACAAATTTTGAACTATTTGGCCTGAATGGCAAGCATCATGTCTGGAGGAAACCAGGCACCACTCATCACCTGGTCAATAACATCCCCACAGCATGATGCTGCCACCACCATGCTTCACTGTAGGGATGTTATTGGACAGGTGATGAGTGGTGCCTGGTTTCCTCCAGACATGACGCTTGCCATTCAGGCCAAATAGTTCAATATTTGTTTCATCATGGTCTGAGAGTCCTTCATGTGCCTTTTGGCAAACTCCAGACGGGCTATCATTGGCCTTTTACTGAGGAGTGGCTTCCATCTGGCCACTCTACCATATAGGCCTGATTTGTGGAGTGCTGCAGAGATGGTAGTTCTTCTAGAAGGTTCTCCTCTCTCTACAGAGACACGCTGGAGCTCTGTCAGAGTAACCATCGGGTTTTTGGTGACCTCCCTGACTAAGGCCCATCTTCCCGGATCGCTCAGTTTGGCCGGGCGACCAGCTCTAGGATGAGTCCTGGTAGTTCCAAACTTCTTCCATTTACGGATGATGGAGTCCACTGTGCTCATTGGGACCTTCAATGCTGCAGAAATGTTTCTGTACCCTTCCCCAGATCTGTGCCTCGATACAATCCTGTCTCCGAGGTCTACAGACAATTCCTTGGACTTCATGGTTTGGTTTGTGCTCTGACATGCATTGTTAACTGTGGGACCTTTTATATAGACAGGTGTGTGCCTTTCCAAATCATTTCCAATCAACTGAATTTACCACAGGTGGACTCCAATCAAGTTGTAGAAACATCTCAAGGATGATCAGTGGAAACAGGTTGCACCTGAGCTCAATTTTGAGTGTCATGGCAAAGGCTGTGAATACTTATGTACATGCTTTTTTTATTTTTAATTTTAATAAATTTGCAAAGATTTCAAACAAATGTCTTTCATGTTGTCATTATGGGGTATTGTTTGTAGAATTTTGAGGAAAATAATTAATTTAATCCATTTTGGAATACGGAGTTCAAGTACCCCGGGGTCTTGTTCACGAGTGAGGGGACATGGGAGCGGGAAATTTGCCGGAGAATCGGAGCAGCGGGTGCGGTATTGCAATCGCTTTACCGTACCGTTGTGACGAAAAGAGAGTTGAGCCAGAAAGCAAAACTCTCGATCTACCGGGCAATTTTCGTTCCTACCCTCACCTATGGTCATGAAGGTTGGGTAATGACCGAAAGAACTAGATCGCGGGTACAAGCAGCCGAAATGGGTTTTCTCAGGAGCGTGGCTGGCCTCTCCCTTAGGGATAGGGTGAGAAGCTCGGCTATCCGAGAGGAACTCAGAGTAGAGCCGCTGCTCCTTTGCGTTGAACAGAGTCAGCCGAGTTGGTTTGGGCACCTGGTAAGGATGCCCCCTGGGCGCCTCCCCAGGGAGGTGTTCCAGGCACATCCAACTGGGAGACCTCAGGGAAGACCCAGGACTAGGTGGAAAGACTATATTTCCACACTGACCTGGGAACGCCTCGGGATCCCCCAGTCAGAGCTGGTTAATGTTGCTCAGGAAAAGGAAGTTTGGGGTTCCTTGCTGGAGCTGCTACCCCCTGCTACTTGTAGATATGTTACATAGGAGTGTTATTATAGGTTAAATTGATCATCTGTACCTGTATTATCTTAAGTCACTTTTTTTCTTTTTTCTAAAGTAAGATCATGAGACATGGCATAGCAGTTGTACTGTCCCTCAAATTAATTAAATAAAATAGGCACATACCTTGGTGAAATTCCACTTGATTCCACTGCGAAAACACAAAAGACACATTTTAGCCACCAAGTTTATATTACAGCCCTTATACAGTGTCACAGTGAAGTGAAGAACAAAGCTTGACTCGATATTTTTTCCGCTGTGTAGTGAAGAGGACTGTAATATCTTTTCACATTCTAAGAGTTACTTTCCTCCAGTCATGGTCATGGGGTCTCTTTTTTATCTTTTGTGCAGTGATGATTTATTATTTTATATGCTTTAGTTTTAGAGTTGCTCTTCCCTGTTGATCACATACTTTTCATCCAGCCTACTCAGAGGTGTTTCCTTTTGGTTTGCCCCT
Source organism: Noturus placidus (assembly GCA_022414735.1). Lineage (NCBI taxonomy): Eukaryota > Metazoa > Chordata > Actinopteri > Siluriformes > Ictaluridae > Noturus > Noturus placidus. The sequence continues at coordinate 171,552 of JAFFST010048665.1, forward strand.
TCGAATGTTTCTTCACACGGGTGGCTGGGGCTCAGGTGGTAGATTGGGTTGTCCACTAATCGTAGGGTTGGTGGTTCGATTTCCGGCCCGCATGACTCCACATACCAAAGTGTTCTTGGGCAAGACACTGAACCCCAAGTTGCTCCTGATGGCAAGTTAACGCCTTTCATTGCAGCTCTGCTACCATTGGTGAGTGAGTGTGTGTGTGAATAGGTGAATGAGACACAGTGTAACGTCCTTTGGATAAAAGTGCTATATAAGTGCAGACCATTTACCATTCTTCCTTCCCAAGGGGCTTTCCACCAAATCACAGATGTCATACATACATCTAATCTAAGTTTCTAATCTAGCCCATTAACTGAATTTAGAATCCGTGTTCACAAAGAAAAAAAATAAAACTTATGTGCCCTAAGACAGCTATACATAGGTACAGCGATACATCATTATGTATCTAAATGGAAAATACATTCAAATGCTTTTATAATAGGCCTGAATATTGATGACTTACTTTCCTAGGAATCCTTTGCCATTGGCTTGTACCTTCATCCACTTCCACAGGTCATGAGCTTCTTGTTTGTTTACTTTAATTTTACTGAATAAGTCAAATTGCACATTGTAGGATTTGACATGGTGTTTGATCTGTGCATTGGTGCCAGGTTCCTGATTAATAGAGAGGAAAAAACAGCCACTAGCAACTAAGAAAATAATTAGCATTATTACATAGTGTTACATATATATACGTATATATATATACAGTGGTGTGAAAAAGTGTTTGCCCCCTTCCTCATTTCCTGTTCCTTTGCATGTTTGTCACACTTAAGTGTTTCGGAACATCAAACCAATTTAAAC
>JAFFST010048665.1:178673-216010 GCA_022414735.1 Noturus placidus
AAAAAATATCTAACCAGCCAAAACTTTCGCAGCCCTCATGCAGTACCACCGCAGACCCCCTAGGGGCCTAGGGGTCGCGGACCCCCTGTTGAAGACCTCCGGTTTATTCTCCCCCTTATTAACAGAATTATTCTGTATTTGTATTATGTTCTTCCACTTGATTTCTGTTTTGACTTCAGCTTGTAAGGCTGGTGTAAAGAGAACCTGGAGAGAACTGTTCTCTGAGGACCAAGGACTCTTATGAGAATTAACAATTGAACTCTCTCCCACAGAATTAGTATCTTCATCTGAGATAACACATCACGCTGAGGGGAGGCTGGAAGTTCACTATATTGCTTTTCTCTCTCTCTCTCTCTCTCTCTCTCTCTCTCTCTCTCTCTCTCTCTCTCTCACACACACACACACACAGTGTTAAGAGAACCTTAAACTCACCCAAGGTCTATATGCATTTCATAGTATGCTTAATGTGAATAAGAGGTTGAGTACACATGTATAGTATCATTCAAAAGATCAAAGTGTGTCTGGAAATCTGGTCTCATTCCCTCAGGAGCAGTTCAAATCACTATTAAGATCTAGAGAAAAATATTGCATGCCGTTAAAGGCATACCCTCCCCAGATCCCTCACACAAATTACCTCCTGTATGTAAATAAGTTACATCCTTCCACAAACATCAAAGCAATCACAAATGCCAACTGGCCTCCTGAATAGTGGGCCCAAAATCCAATTCTAATCACAAACACCATTTGGTGGATCTACAGAGTATCTGGGTATTTAGGGAGAACTCGCCAAACATTTAGGGAATCTGTAGACATATCTCCCACACAATTGTTGTGTGTTGTTTCATTGCCAGGTGAACATCTCTAATTCTCTTTTTTTGTGTTTAATGTGATGTTTATATATTACTGATTACTGCTTGTTATCTTTTTAATTACGAATTATTAATGAAATTACCTGGTTAAAAAATTTTAATATTTGAATTTATTCTGATCTACCCTGAAATTATTGTCTCTAGTAGATTACGTTAAATCCATGTTACTGCAAATCTGCGACCATGTTAGTACAGGCTAAAATCCAAGTTTAGGTGGAACATTGGGGCACGCCCTATGGACTCTGAGGTTTTAGAGTCCAGGTTAACGACTTGGCTTTAGTTAAGTGTATTTAGACTGTAAAGACTAAAAGGAATTTACATTTAGAACAACATAGTGTTGACTGACCAGTCTAAATAGGGTGAGCTTTAACCTCTGAGTATTGTAATATTATTCTAGTTAAGTGTACATGGAAAACCATGGCATCATTTGACAAAGCTGCTATTATAGAGAAGTACAATTGGTCGACTTGTTTAGTTAGCTAGTAGTGGTCATGACTAGACCTATCTCTATCTTACTAGAGATAATGTTATTCTAATTAAGTGTGTACAGATCCATGGGGACTAAAGAAGGTACGTTTTTAGAAAAAAGGCAAGCAGGGTGGCCATCTGAATAGTACTAGTCAATTACCTCTGGGTAATGATCCAGACTGGTGAGTTTGTGACTGTGAGATCTGAATACATGGCCGGCGCAACACTCTGAGCAACATGGAATCCGAATAAACGAGCACAATCTAAGTAAAGGGTTAAATAGGATAATCAAATGTCGAGATACATTTAATGATAGGGATTAGAATTTTAATATCTCAGATAATTAATTAAATGGAGTCAGATATTTCAATCATAAACTGAAGCACTCATTTAACTTTCGGCTGCACCTATTTCAATCTTTGGTTATAGGAGAGCAGTGGGCTCCTGTAAGTAATTAACCCGTTATATTTTAGAATCTATGAGCTTGTAATTATTGATCTTCTGTACACAAATCTTTACTTCATGATTTACTCTCTGTTATATTTTTGAGGTTACAGTGACCCCGGATGTGATGTGATGTTTTCTTTTATCACACCCTCAAGACTTTATTTTCTGATTTCTTGGCGCTGTAGAAGATACCAGTTTAAATCAGTGTTAGGTTGCACCTGCATTCTAGTAACCTTGTGTAACCCTAACTTTACTCATCCTGTTAGATTGATGTCATCATATACCAGAAATATGTGGATCGTGTCCTAGAATTCTGCAGTATATGAAATAAAGTGTATGTGATTTTAAGTCAGTCTGTTAGAATTACTCTTCTATCAGATTCAGTGAGAGTGTATAAATGAAGTAGCATGTAAATGGTAATGTTTTAGCTGATGAAATTAAGTTCCTGTCCTGTTTTCATGTGAAAAGTAAGTTTTATTAATGATCTAAAACTGTTAGAAGAGAATTTTTTCTTTTAGCAAATCAACTATGCCGTTTTGCTTTGTATATTAGTATGTCAAACAAAACAATATTTAGAATCTGAAGAAGACAGGCGAACATAGATAATTGTAGCCAGTTCACAAAATAACATGAAAATGATCTAGCATTCTTCTAATTTTTTTGTATATTAGTATGTCGCCTACCTGTATTTTTCCAGGGACACTTCATTCCCCTCGATATCTGTGAGAGTGAAGTCATAAATAGACGTGGCTGTATTCCAGTCCTCCATCTGTGCAGACTTGGGAAGGAAAGAAAGAGAATCACCTCAGTCACTATGTCTGATCATGACATTTTCTAATACCTGAAAGAAGCATTAACACCATCCGAGATGCTTTACTGTTATCAGAGCATACCCAGTAGCATGGACTGACTGTGTACACACACAGTATTTTTTACTAGATCCAATTGAGTGCAAAAGTTCACACTCCACGTGTTCTGGGTGAATGTATATTTTATGATTTGTCTCCAAAAATGTGGGTACATCCTGCAATGACAACAATTTTGGCATGACCCTGAAGGTCTGCAAACCTGATAAGAAGAAGGCAGTATATTAGTACAGATGTGTGAGGGAAATTGGGGTGTTTTTTTAATTCACTATAAATATCAGAACATACGCTATATCAACATTTTTGTTACTTACGAAAATGAAGTATTGTCTGTGAAATGTAACATTTTATTAAAATTTCTTTGTATTCTTGATTTTCTTCTAAATGTATACCAACTATTGCCTTCAACTGGACAGTATGGAAAAGGCAAGAAACAAAAAGAGTTATCTGAAAATTCAGTTCACCCTGTACTATATTGAAAACATGTTATTAATACATTATTTGATGTTTTACTCTGTGAATTAATTTTTTTTATTTACACTCATTACAAATCTGATGACTGTAACACACTCCAGAAAAGTTGGGACAGTCGATTGTTTACTACCGTGTAACATCACTGTTTCATTATTAACATTTATTAAGCATTTCAATGCTGAGTTAAGACACCAGTTGGTTACGTTTAGCAAGCAGATTTCCCCATTCATCTATTATGCATTTCTTCAGCTGTGCAACTATACTGGTTAGTTGCCTTATTTTGCGTTTCATAATGTGCCACACATTCTCATTCAGAGACGGGTCAGGACTGCAGGCAGGCCATGCTAACACCCGTACTCTCTGTTTATGCAACCATGCGCTTGTAATCTAGGAAGAATGTGGTTTGGCGTTGTCCTGTACTGGATGGCAGCATATGTTGCTCCAAAATGTGTACATATCTTTCTGCATTAATGGTGTCTCACAGATGTGCAAGTTACCCATGCCATGGGCACTGACACACCCCCATACCATGACAAACTCTGGTATTTGGACCTGATGCTGATAACAGCTTGGATGGTTTGTTTCCTCTTTGGCCCGGAGACCATGATGTCTGTTTTGTCCAAAATCTATTTGAAATGTTGACTCGTCAGAACACAAATGGCGAATGGTGTTGACTAACAAATGTTTACCAAAGTATTCCCGAGCCCATGTCAGGATCTCCATTACAGACTCATGACGGTTTTTAAGACGGTGACGTCTGAGGGATCGGAGATTCAGAAGTGTTTTTTGGTCTTTCCCTTTATCCACCGAAATTTGACCGGATTCCTTGAATCTTTTATTGTGCATTGTGCACTGTAGAAGGTGAAACGCCCAAAATCCTACAGATTTATCTTTGGGGAATGTTGTTCTCAAAGTATTGGATTATTCGCTGATGCATCTATTGGCAGATTGGCGAGCCTCAAACAATTCTTGCATTTGAAGGACTAGGAATTTTTGGAGACTCCTTATATACTATGATTAGACGATTGCCTCACCTGTTTCACATCACCTTCTTATTTCTACTTGTCACATCGCTGTTAGTCTTAAATTGCCCCTGTCCCAACTTTATTGGAATGTGTTGCATGCATCAATTTCAAAATAAACGTTTATCTTCTAAAAAACAATGCAGTTGATTAGGTGAAACATTAAATACCTTGGCTTTATATGTTTATTACGTAAAAACAAGTCAAAGTACATTTACAAATCACTCCTCTTTGTTTTTATTAGCATTTTCCATATACATATATATCTATATATACATATCTATATATACATGTGTGTATGTGTGTATATATGTGTGTGTATATATATATATATATATATATATATATATATGACTGTTGAAGCCATGGTCTGCAAAGAGCTTACAGAGCATGCATGGTCTTTCACTTATTGAACGGAAACAATCAGGAGAGGGGTATAAAAGCATTTCCAAAATATTAGACCTGAAGCAGGAGACGCCTTTACAATTTGACAGATCTAGAATGTTTTTGCAAGAAAAGTGGGAAAATATTGCCAAGTCAAGATTTGACAAGCTGATAGACTCTTACCCACAAAGGCTAAGTGGTGTAATAAGATTAAAAGGTGCTTCAACAAAGTATTGGTTTATCAGTGTGTAGAGGTGGGTAGTAACGTACTACATTTACTTGATTTCATTTACTTGAGTTACTTTTTGAAAAAAATTTACTTTTAAGAGTAGATTTAACTGGCCATACTTATACTCTTACTCAAGTTAATTTTTTATCATAGAAATATACTTTTACTTAGCTAAATTCGGTGTCGTTCCTCCATTCCTGTTAAATATTAATGAATGTATTTTAATAATATAGATTTTAATTATTTGTTTATATAATGAGGTCGCTGCAGTGGTCTGAATGCAGATGCAACTACTCACGTTTTTAGCGGCTCTGTGCTGGAATATAATGGCCATAGAGGGGGAAGAAGCAAGCGTGTCAATGGAGGCAAGACATACACGCGCACACAGATGCTGACAAGTTTGTGTTGTTAACATGTTGGGAAAATGTTTGTTTTTTTTGGGGTGTGTGTGTGAGATTTTATGTTGAAAATGACAGTTTATGTGTTATTGTACCCATCACAGGACTGGGATATGCTGCTTCATCTTGAACCCAGATTTTACATAGATATAAACAGAACACACAAACTTTCAAAGAGAGGTGTGACTAACAGTACAGTTCTCCGTGTAGTCTGAGATTCAGGATTTTCCCTTCATTTTAATCAGATCCGAAGTAACTAGTCATTTGTTACTTGAGTAGTCTTCTCAATGGATACTTTATTACTCTTACTCAAGTTATTACTTTTACTGTTACATGAGTAATTATTTTCATAATTATTTTGGCTACTCTATCCACCTCTGTGTCATATCACAGCAAACCAGTGACCACATTTCCCATCCTGCACTGCGACCTACAAACATGGCCACCATGGACTACAATTCCCAGAACACTCACAATCACTCTAATCATACACACCTGCATAAAATTTACAGCTCTCACAACCACAGTATAAAGAGACTGTTTGAAGACAATGACTTTGTGAAGTATTGAGTGTTATCACCACACCAAGTGTTTGTACCCTGTTCCTTGTTTTGTTTCATGGTTTTTGATCTTGTTTCTCATTTCTCATTCTCAAAACCTGTCATTCATAACAGGGGTGTGTAGAATTTTTATATCGACTGTAAACATGTGCCTTGACGATAAAAGAAGAAGTTTCAGAGCTGCACACTCAATAGTATTTTTTCAAACTGGCAGCTGTGATTTCCTCTTTTAGAGGTTAAATGAGTGTTGCTTTGATATTGAAAGTTCTTTTTTATGCATTCACCTGTGTGATATTTATTTTCTGCTAAAAAATTCTCTCAGCTAAAAACAGTTCCATGTAGTGCAGTGTGAAGCGTTGCTGTGTCAGACCTCTACGGTCCAGTGTTTGGTCTTGTGCTCGGGTTACTGCCTGTGTGGAGTTTCCCCATGTAAGATGAATAAATGGAATAATTTCACTGTTTCCTCCTACAGCAAACTAAAGGAAAACCAGAATCCAAGACAGTTTTGGAATTTAAGTATTTAAGTCTATTACTCATTTACCATTATACTGGATTTGGCAAGACTTCCATTTAAACAGCAAAATTTAGACATTTAGACAGCAAAATTGAGGAACTTTTTTAAAGATGGAAGTCACGCATGAACTGATTGCTCTCTTCTCTGTTATCAAGATTATCCAGTGAGACTGCAGGACAATCCATCAAATTCATGTACATTTACTGCATTTAGTAGATGCCCTTAACCAGAAAGACTTTACAGACATGTTTTGTAGTTCCATCAAAAATATTCTCAGGCTAGTACACATAGGTCAGTGTCTAAGAATACCATCAAACTAAACCCCTTTAAGAGACCACTACCGCTAGAATATATTTTTTTAATGGGTGATGAGATCAAAACAAAATTCCAAGAACTTTTTACCTGCATTCTTAAAAATGTCATTTACAAATGTACGTGATTACCTTGAAAACCAACTTTTATGGCATGTTTATCTGTATTGAGATAATAAGAGTTTACTCTTTAACCCGTTTACTCCAAACTCCCTTATAATTGAGGTCTCTGTGCAGTTCTTGAATTCAATAAATAAACATTTACAAATACTTTCACGTTCTCACATTGGGGGTAAACCAGTGAAATATTTTTCTCTCTCCATTTGTTAATGGTGTCCTTGTGCAATCAGGTGCAAACTAACTATGCTGTTATGTGTACAATCACATTTCTTCCCTTTGGAAAAGTAGTTTAATCTCTGATAGGACAAATGATACCACATTAGAGCCTAATTAAAATTATATTTGAGGAATTCCTAAAAGTGTTTAAAAATATGTTTATATATATATACATAAAATGTGTTTGTGTTGACCCTGCAACGAGTGCCCTTAGACTGCCATTATAAAGTGTAAACAGGTTTTCTGTTCTTTTCTCATTACAGCAAAAGACCTCTAGTATAAATGTGAGAATTGTTGTGCGTTTGTTCTTACAATAAACGCTTTAAACATTTTTTTTCCACTGAAATCATTTTCAGCATGTATCATTGCTATTAATTCCCTGCAGTCTCACACACTGAAAGTTGAATTAAACAGAATGCACTAACCTCTTTCTGTTTACTGAAAGCCATCAGCTAGTTCAGGTTAATATCAGAAGAAGAAACACCAACATTCAGACAATGAGTGCTCTGTAAGTGAACTTCAGCACAGGGAAGTTATTAGTCTACTCGGATGACTACATGATCCCTTTCTGGCTCATTTTAATAAGGTACAGCTCCTCCCTATGAAAAGCAGAAGTTGCAAATAGAATTGAAAGTTTTTCACTGTTCTGTATTTGAAAATACCAAACAAACAGCAAATTAACTGTGAGTGAGTGCTCAATACTGCTGGGAATATGCTCCAGTTACATTTTGTGCAAGCACACGCACAGATAGCCAGCGTAACTTCAGCAATGGCCCTCCATTAAGCTTAACAACAAGCAAGCTAGTCCGTCAATGACATAAAATAGCATTGTGACAAGGTCGGAAATGCGTAGCTGTAGGCTAGGTATTTAGGAATGGCAACTCAGGCAAACTTACAAAAACCATGTACTGTATACAGGAATATTTTGATGCCTGGACGCATATAAACATCGTATTCAGAATGTCTGCAACCCAGATATAGACCATAAACTGAATTTGATGTAAACATATCCATTGATTCAATGACTCATTCATAAAGACAGTCACTTGCTTTGTTCATGAATTAATCTGCCATTCTTAAATGGATCAGTTAAATGAACTGTTTAATGACTCACGTACCTGTATTAAGACAGAGACTTGCCCTCACCTATTTTTAATTTCATATATAAAAGGATAATTAAATTATGAAATTTCTTGTTTGATTATTTTATTTATTCAGAGAACAGTCTTTTTCACTTTTGTGCAATGATTTTGTGATTTTGAATGGTTATTTATTTAATAGACCACTAAAGCATGCACAGTGTGGCATTGTTTTCTTTGTTGTTCCCACTGTCTCTTTGTGCAAAGGTAACTTTCTAGAAATCTGTTCAGTATTAGACATCTGCATGGATGTATGTATATTAAAATAAATAAATATGTAAGTAATTACAATATTTTCTAAAGTATGTAACTTTATTATTTTTTTTTATATAAATAATTATGATAGGTTCAGTTTTTTCACTTGAGCACCTGTCACCCAAAATGTCTGTGCAGGACCTATAAAAATGTTTAATGGTGCCAATAATTGAGACACATGGTTTTGTTAATAATATATTCTTAGAATGAATTTATCTTAATTACAGGTCAGATTTCACTCAAATTTGCAGTGAGAGATTACATTTTTTAATAACCTTAGGGTGTCAGTAATTCTGCATCTGACTGTTATATGACAGCATGACGTGCTTACTCAAATCTTTGTGTCAGCTGCTATTTGGAACAGTCATGAAAATTTTTTTTTCCCAACTTCAAAATTTAAGGACTAAAATAAAAGTGAAAGCAGAAAATGAATTTACAGTCCAGTGAAAATGTTATGGCTTAATAAAGGATGGTGTCAAACAAGTATAATAATGATGATGCCACATACACTGCACATGCTCTCAATAAGAAAATATCACAAAGCACACTGGTTCTATTGATCTAACATAAATATGCATGTTAATGACCTATATATTGCCACCTTCCAACTTTCAAGACAAGCCAATCAGCTGATTTTATTAAAAGAATGGTACATTAAAAATGAATTAAGACATGGACATTTTCAGCAACAATGGCTTAGAAAAAAAAATCTACATTTCTAATAATGTATGAAAAACATGTTCTGTTGAAACTGCTAGTTTTCACTGGTTAGTGAAGAATAATACTGAATAACGCTTCTTACTCGCACCACTACACACATCGCTTGACTCATTTAAATATCCATGTTTGTTTGAACAATATGTGTGGTAAACAAGGATCACACAACGGTTCCATATACTGTATATATTCACTGCTGGGAAAATGTCAATAAAACTAAACTACAGCAACACTGATTTGGGAATTACACTGCAGGTTGGGAATTACACTGCATTTACACTGGCAGCAAGTTTTTATCGTCCAGTTGCTCTATGTTGGTTCCTAGTGGGTGCTGCCAACTTATTTTTTTTTCAAACACATTTTACAAGTTGCCATAGTTTCCCTGACAACATCTGGCAAGCACGATTTGGTAGCACAAACTAGAAAGCTGGCTATGGAACAAGCCTGCCTCTGTTTTTTTTACAAAAAAATCATTATATAATTATTTATTATATACAAAAATGCTTTCAACTACCTGTTAATAATGAGGCTAGTGGGAATTATCACTTGCGTCATTTCTTCTTAAAGAGCGCGTTGCAGCAACGTCCAGCTCTTTCGCCTCCTCAACTGTACACTCAGTTTATACAGATCAGCTTCTCGAGCTTCAATATTCATGCTCCTACCTCCATCAATGCCGTTGTGCTCGTCATCTTCTAGATCACTAACTAGCTGACTTAAATCTCTACTGTAACTCAGTGTCATATAGCAACATTGCATTCATTATTGCCAAATAATATTGAGAAAAGGAACACTTCTGTTATAAGGAACCTGATCGGTATCCCATATGTTTGAGATCGCGAAACTCTTTTCTCCTGTGACACACCATCGTAATTGCGCTATCCATATTCCTTGACATCAGAGTGTGACTCTTAACTTCTCACAGGAATAACAAAAATAAGCAAATATATAACAAAAATATAAAAATGATTTTTTTAGCTCCGTTTAATCTTTGATCGACTTTTTTCATGTGCATCACCCTGCTCACTTTGCACTGCAGACGCTTCACCTCCTGTCACGGTAAATCATCAGCGCTCAGTGTTAATGGATGACTTCAAGCTGCCTTGTCATGTTGCCTCACTGCCAGTGTGAATGCAGGGTTAACATTAAATTAGAGTTTTAAACCAGCAGCAGTAAAGCAAGCACTAAGTGCATTTTCAATCTTCAAGACCTTTTTGCAGCTACAAGCCACAATATTTTTGTCTCACCACGTGTGTGAAAACAAAAGCATCATGGAAATGTGCCTGTCATCCTGCACTGCCTCTGATATAAAACAAGCTTGCTAGTTAAAAACAGGGTTTTTTTTGTTTTTTGTTTTTTTTTTGTGTGAAGCTCCTGGCCTGCAGAAAAGGGACGGGAACTGGTTTCTGTTGTGGAAACGTGCTTAAAGTTCCTGAAAAGGTTCCTGCAAAGGAAGCGAGTCTCTTTAAATCCAGGGCTTAGTCCTTATACTCAAACAATGCTGATTAACACTGTGGCTCATCATTGTTGGACTGCGTGATGCTGAGCTGTGCGAAGGAGCTCGTTGGTAGATCGTCTAGACTCTCAAGCTCCGGAGGCTCGCTCTCGGGCAATGCAGGAGGTTCGTTGTATGAATCTGATTGATTCTGGACCTCTGCTGTGGGAGGGGTTATTTCAGGATCCTCATTATTGATTGGGGAGTGTGACTGTTCTTCAGTCCCGCCTCCTTCCTCCTCCAGCTCAGAGTCAGAATCCAGACTATGCTCCAGGGAGCCCAGTGTGCCTGTGGAGCCTTCTAATGGAAAGCAGAACAGGGAGAAAAACACCTCAGTAGATGAACATTGAGGATTTGCTACAATGTGAAATTCAGTAGTCTTAAAATATCCCACCTAGTTCCTCATTTATCTTGTCTGTCTCGGTTACTCCCTGTTCTTCAGTGCGATCTGCTTCATCATCATTTGTACCCGAGTCCTCCCCATCAATACTGCTTTCCTACACAGGAACATCAAAAATTCACGTATACTTTAATAGAGTGTCAGTGTTGCTTTAGTATGGATCTTATTTTAGAGATGAATGTCAAGAGAAATATATCGATCATCTGCAAACTGAGAAAGACATATCTTCACATAGGAAGTCAACAGAGGATTAAAACCACATTTGTAGGCCTCCTAAACAATTACTAAACTCTGAACAACCTATTACCATTCTATAATAATTACACAAAAAATGCGTAGTAAAATTCAAAGTCATATTAAAGCAATAATTAGCACACATCTATCTTGCACATAATATTTGTCATACCCCCACCACCACCCATGTGGAGTCTTTAAGGAACAGTTTTTAATATTAAAGCACAATAAAAACCAATGAAAAGCCATTCCCAGAGCAGATTTGTCACAGGTACGAGTGGGACTTCTTGCACACACCCGCTGCAGTGACGAGGAACGGATTGTACTGATGCTGCCTGTGCGATTTGACTCAGAAGGGAAGACAGTGGGGTAAAACACAATGAGCATCTCCACGATTCGGGCCTGATAGGGGTAATCCACCAGAGAAGATAGGGACACCGTGGCCCCTGAGGGCCGGGGCCGCATCAATGAGGGTCCAAACACAATACCAAGATTACTGGGGCTCATCTTATTGTCCTCTTCCAGTTTAGCAATCCTGCAAAGTGAATAAAATTAGTGTGAACAATTATTCTGAAAAATAATTGTTTTAAAACAAACAAACCATGTTTTAAAAATGACCCTGTATGAGCTTTTAAGGTTATGTTTAGAAATAAACAGATGTTCAATTAAATTTGATAATGAGAAAAAGTTCAAATGTGGCCATTTTTGAAAAGTTGGGTGTCTGTGAAATTTTACAATGTGACCCTGCAACACATTTTTAATTAATATAGTTATTAAAAAAAGTCATAAATAGACACAGTATACATAAAGATCATAAGAACATGTTTGTGGCACACAGGATAAGTCTTTTTGAGAATTTACTGTATGTTACCTGCGGAGATGGCGTGCTATGTAGCGCAGTGTGGTCATGTTTGCTTTAGGCAGCTCAGTGAGGAGCTCCTTTATTCTGTGTACCAGGTTCAGGAGTTCAGGATTTGTCTCTGGACCCAGATCTATCAGATCAGGCCCTTTTCCAGCCTCTGCCCCCTCAGGTCCCACCAGGGCCAGGCTTTCCTTCGCAAGGCCCATCAGACTGTTATACAGGCGGAAAGGCATGATTGGCTCTGGAAGCTGGACAGAAGTACAAAATATGAAAATGTCAGAACTTCAGTTTGAGAATATGAAATATAAGAATTATTTTAAGGCAATTTTTTTCACATTTAATATTTAAGATTATATGTTCTGGTCTTGGCCTACATAAGACACACGTTGCCACTTATCCATGTGGAAATTTATTCTGTACTTATGTAAAAAGTTAAAGAGAATTTCTAAACCAATGAAACATATAATTACACAGAAATCCTCAGGCCATTATTAAAAAGTAGAATGAATCATATAAGCTTAGATGACACCCTCAGTCATCCTCATCTGAGTTTAATAGTGTAATAATAATAACAACAAAATCACCTGTCTCAGGTAGAGCTTTAGCACATTGCTGATGTCATGTGGAGAGGATTGTGACAGCTCCACAAGCTCTTTGCCATTTTCAAATGCCTGGCACAATTTCTCCACCCTGGTTTTCACCCCGTTCACACGGTAGATGCCCTGCATTTGGAGAGGAGATTTAGCAGGGAACTTATATTTCTGTAGACCTAATTTAAACTATAACAAAAGCCCCATCACTGGCTTTTGGTCTCACCTTCATCCTTAGTGCTCTCCTCTCGATCTCACATGTGCACTTTTTGATGATGAAGGGAATTTCATCAGAGCTGCCGCTGGACACCTGGGAAAATTCCAGTCCAAAGAGCTGGAGACGGCCCTGCAGTTTCTTATGTCCACACTGGATGGCCAGAGTCTCCAAACAGCGTTTGTGGCACGCCAGGAAACACTGCAACATGTCAAAAAGCACATACAAGACACTAATTACTTGTGTGCGTTATCAACACAACAACGCTACTGAAATCTTTAATCTGCATTTTAATCTACTTTAACTTCATAGTCTCTGAGCTTTCCCATTAAGAGTACATTTAAACATGTTAATTAAATCATTGCCAAAATCTGATTTTCAGCAGTTACCAGATTATATTGGATATGTAAACATTTTCACTCTCAGGTTACCACACTGAACCCAGATAATCAGCCAGGTACAGCTATGCATAACAGGCCCAGGTTTGTTTGAAGCTCTATAAAAGACAAATAGATTTCCTGGGAACATGTGCCTAGTGTCACGCTTGGGCTCAAGGGAGGAATCAGTCGCGGGAGATGCGGAAGTGAGGAGAAAGCATGTGGCGATGACAGAGTGGTAAAAGCGCCGGCTAGGGTCAGGCTTATTGAACGTAGTCAAAGTAGTAGCGAGGGTCAGGCGATCGGACGAACAGACTTGAAAGAGGCAGGCAGTAAACGTAGTCAACAAAGGCGGAAAACACGGTCAAGTACACGGTGGAGCAATATACTAAAACAGGCTTGGTAACGCTAAGGAATTAGTCGATAAGACGTATACTTCGCATCGGGTGAATGTGGCAGAGGGGAATTTATACAGACAGTTAGCTGTGTGGAATAATTGGCGACAGGTGCGTGCACTCAGAATTCAGGAGAGGGAGAGCGCAGGCGCGGCAGCGGTGACTCATGGGAAGTGGAGTTCGAGGTAGTGTGCCTGCGTGTGTGCGATGTGAGTTACAGTTCCCTGGTGGCAGTGGACGAGGCTGGCCGCACTGTGACGCCTAGCTAACAACACTGTACTCACCTCCTCACATTCTGCCCCCTGGAAGTACACGTAGCTGTCACACTGCCGGCATTTTGCTGGAGAGCGTAGTTTGCGCAGGCGGTGAGTTTGCGCAGCCTTGGATAGGCCTATGTTTCTAAACGGCCCAGTCGGCACCACGATTTCAGGCTCTATGCCATTAATGTCTGGATAGGAGAGATGGACAGAGGGGTAAGGCAATTCACATTAAACAACATCCAATATATGAACAACATTACGACAATACAGCCAAAGCTATGTTCATGGTGTCCTGCACAAAAAGCAACACAGTCATTATTTTATCGATATTTTCACAATAAATACTCAGAAAGTGCAGAGAAGAAGACAGCATGTAAAGGCAACATGCGCGATCTAAATGCTGCAAATGCTAAATATCTACTTAGTTGTCAGGTATTAACAAATGAATCCACTTCATATTAGTCTAATTCTGCAAATGTTCTTTAATTCTTAACTGGATGTGATGGCTTAATACTTAATTTATCCTAGTTAGATAATTATGCCATCACTATATTTATATTGTATATCAATTCTAAATCTAAAACAAAACAACGGCTACAGCAGTACATAAAATCTACTGCCTCATCAACTTTGGCTTCAGAAGTAAATTTGAGTCACACTACCCATGGAAATACTTTGTTACAAAAAATACAAAAAATACATTGTTGTGTAGTGCACTGACTGCTTATTCTCACATACCACATACTACTAATATTATATAGTATACAATATACTGTGTGAATGAGTTCAGTGATGCATGAATGGGCAATTCTGCAGAACTATGCATTAAAGTGTTTAACCCAAATTCACTGTACAGTATTGCAGTATTCCACCTGTCACTGATTCTCTCTTTGTTATACACTCTATTTTATGACACACACAATAGCAATGACCTAAATTATCAATACAGGAGTCTCTCTCTACATAATCCATTTGTAATACATGTGTAATGTATGTACAGTTGTCATATTATTCAGTCTTACTGGATGTTTCAAAGTTCGCCATGGCCCCATCTTTTTCATCTGCATCCTCGTTTGATGACATAGTCCCTGTGGAAGATGTTCGGGCCATTTTACTGATGTCACCTACAATGGGATCATGAGAGCACAATCAGCTGCATCAATATTGTTCCTGTGTTACACCAAATGTGAATTAGCTGTGTGGTGTAAGTGTCAAAACCTGAAATCAGCACTGTACTGTACCTGCACTGTTGGTGGGGGAGCCGAGGTCATTCCCTCCGACCACACTGTCTGTGTCGCTCACTGTGGAGCCCCACGATTTGTGAGTCATGTGACCTCGTGCTGAGGGAGTGACAAGTATAACAGATTATGCATCATGTGCTGTAATACATCAGTGAGACAGAATAAGAATAAGCTGTGTCTCAAATCATAGTCTTGATTTATTTTCAGTTCATCGAGTGCATTCATGGGACCCATGTTTTAATAAAGCCATCAGAAAATACCACTACACTGCAGAAACAAATAAGGAGCGAAAAACATTTTACAATTTTACAATCTGTCTTTGTGAAAGTTTCTAACACAGGTCAGTGATTTCAGGTACCGTAAACTGATCTGTCATGTATACGTTAGTGAATAATTTGTGGTGTTACAATCCTACAAAAATGGAGGTACTAGATTGTCAGACTTATAGTGCATATTGAAGTGTTCCACTTGAAAAACAGCGAATATATGGCTTTAGAAATCACCTCAGTTCTTTGTAAACCTATGTAAAGACCCAAATTTTTGTCTAGAAGTTAATGTCAGGATGAAATTATAAATACAGTGGTGTGAAAAAGTGTTTGCCCCCTTCCTCATTTCCTGTTCCTTTTCCTTTGTTCCTATTTAAGTGATGCCTTGATTGTGAACAGGTGTGGCAATAATCAGGCCTGGGTGTGGCTAGAGAAATTGAACTCAGGTGTGGACAACCACAGTTATAGTAAGGGGGGCAATCACTTTTTCACACAGGGCCATGATGGTTTGGATTTTTTTTCACCTTTAATAATAAACACCTTCATTTACAAATTGCATTTTGTGTTTACTTGTGTTGTCCTTGACTATTGTTTAAATTGGTTTGATGTTCCGAAACACTTAAGTGTGACAAACATGCAAAGGAACAGGAAATGAGGAAGGGGGCAAACACTTTTTCACACCACTGTAAATAAAGCTCTTTACTATCACAATTTGTGCTGAGGTCAACTGCATCACACTTGCTCCATTATACTGTAGATACAAAATCTCTGGTGGAGGACAAAAGATATTTTGTTGGTACACTAATGAATTAAATATTCAAGGCACATTTTCTCTCAACAGATGGGACAGAAACTCTAAACCAGAACACCATTATAACCAGTAACATTGACATTACATTTGATAATAATTTACATTTCTTCGATTGAGTGTTTGAAATGCACAGATCCAGGAATCTAAAATCAACATTGTGTTAGACTGAACATACCTTTCCTCTGCTCCTCTTTCTGAGCAGTGGCAATATCGGCTGTTTCTCCAGCTGTGACTGACCCTTCAGTGCTGCTCGGTGCATCTGTGTTGGAGCTGTCACTGCGCACTCTGGCTGCCTGCCTACAGTCAAAACCAAAAATACATTTATGTCTACTGCACCGGTTCACATGCTAGTAAGATTTCAATCTATTTCTCTTTTTTTTTTACACCATATTTCAGGTCATGGCTGCCACTTTGGTTCATATTTTGATCTAAAAGACACAATTTTTTTTTACATTTCTGCTTAAGTTGTTTTAATCTGAAAACATGCACCCATATACATGTAATTTTAAACTATTAAAAATAATGTATGTAGAGAATGAAATGGTTAATATTTCTACATACCTTATTGGTATACACTATACAGTCAATACGGTTTAAAGAACTATGAATCTTCAAGAACAACAAAAAAAAGCTTAGAATATCGTTACACGTTCACCCTCTTAAAAATGTTCTGCGAATGTCCAAGAATATCTTGATTTGCAACATATATTCTACACAATTTATATAACCATAAATAAAGCTGTCAAAGTACAATGGAACAAACATGATTTTGCCCATCACGAATATTGCTAGCTGGCTTAGTTCTTAGTTTTAGTTCTGCAGCTAAATACTGTCACATCACTACTGGAGCTCATATATAAAGCTCAAGAATGCAAGACTCTTTTACAGAAAACATGTTTTTGTACAGAAAACATGTTTCACTTTACTGCTGAAACCCTGTGTGTGACACGCACTGGCTGCTGGAGGCACAGTAGGGCTCGAAGGTATAATGGATCTCGGGCTCCTCGCTCATCTGCAGCTCTTTGACGTGGGTGGCGTACTGCTGTCCCGGATCGTACAGCTTACTGCTCTCACACAGAGTCTGGTAGTGCACAGGCAGCACCACCGTCTGCATGTGCATGATCTGGTAGTATGAAATAGTGGCCTGGGAGAAAAGGAGAAACTTCATTAAATGGTAAATGGTAAATTTATTTATTTATTTATTTATTTTTTATTGTTATTTTTTTTTATATTCTGTATGAATTTATGAAAATAATAATATATGAATAATAAATGAATCTTATGTAAACATTCCTGGGTGGGGTGGGAGGGGCTGTTATTGGGTAAAAATATATATATACTGTATATATTGATTCTGTATTGATATATTTTGTTGTACTCTGAAAAGTGTATAAGAATCAATAAAAAATTTTATTAAAAAAAAAAAAAAAAAAACTTGGTAAATGGCGCACTTATATAGCGCTTTTATCCAAAACGCTTTACACTGTGTCTCATTCACCCATTCACATACACACACTCACACACCAATGGTAGCAGAGCTTCCATGCAAGGCACTAGCTTGCCATCGGGGGCAACTTAGGGTTCAGTGTCTTACCCAAGGACACTTCGGCATGTGGAGTCATCCAGGACGGGAATCAAACCACCAACCCTACGATTAGTGGATTAGTGGACAACCCGCTCTACCGACTGAGCCACAGCCGCCCGTAGACGTATTGCAGCAGTATCATGCTGGATTTACTGACTGATTAGGTTTTACATCATTAGTCCAATAAATCCTAACAATGAAAATAAATCAAAATAAAATTTGTGCTTTATTTATACCCATTACTACTGTGAACTTAATGTCCTAATCCAGCACCTGCAAATGTTTTGCACACTGGTACTGACTCGCTTACACAAGAATGTGGTTTCGCACTCAGAAGCAGGATACTGTTTGAAATTTGTTCTTAATGAGACCTACATGCAGTAGCTTGGAGTCTTCTCAACGGTATGCTCTCTATTACCCGCTGCTCTCTATTACCAAGTGCACTGTGGATGTTCTGCACCCTCTTAACTACTTCTATTTGATATTGCAGTGCATTTTTCAGACTTGGCAAAACTACCAAACTAGGACATTATACTGTATATAGTGACCAGTACAGTTTTACCCATCATGCTAACATTACAGAGTAATACATTTCATGTATGTTAATTGCAGGCTTGTATGCATGATCATTATTTTCCATATGTTATTTAAATACATTGGGGTTTTCTGTTGAGACATATTTAGCATATTTTCATATGCTGGAAGTGCTAATTAGTACAATCATGCCCAGGGACAACCACAAAACCCCACGGGTAGACACTCACAGAGCGGAGGGTCTGGTCACTCTGCCTGATGACCTCCTGGATCTGTCTCAGCACTGTAACCTTTGTGTGCTCCAGCTCCTGCTGCTGCTGTGTGGCGTCCGCAACACACACGCGGTAAGTGGCCTCTGCTTCCTCAGCCTGACATGTGGGACATAAACATACAAACAGACAAGGTGTTGTTTTGAATCATATTAACTACTGCATTAAAGTGACACTAAAGCCTCACTGTGTTGTAAACAAGGCAGACCTTATTGCGAGCCTCTTCCTCTAGTCGCTTTTTCTTATCCACTGCTTTGGCTGTGGAGCTGCTGCCCTCCTCCTCTGCTCTGTTAGCTGCTGTCTTGGCCTTCTCATATTCCTCATAGCGGGCGGCGTAGACCTGTTTCGCCCGCCGCAAATTAGCCTCAGATTCCAACTGCAAAAAGGTGATCCCACATTAAAGCACAATCATAAAAGCTCAGAAAGTTGTGTTTGGTGATCTTGTAAAAAAAAATTAATAGTTGCTTGTCACAGCAAAAACACAGACAGACAACAGAAAAAGGCACCTACAGGTTTACTCTTACTAAGAAATCGAGATTCCGATATGCAAATCAGAAATGCCCCCAAACCTTTGGTAAACCAGTGTCATAACAGACATGATTTGTTGTAACATATTGGAGATAACAGCACATAATTGAGATAACAGCAGGTATTGGAGTGCACACTAAAAATACAAAGAAAAAGGAATTTGTTCTACTGAATAATATAATAATATATTCTCTATACATTACTAATACAATTCTCTCTGAAAGTATTGGAACAGCAAGGCGAATTATTTTGTTTTTGCTATATACTGAGACATTAGGGTTTGAGATCCAAGACATTTGGGTTTGGGATCCAAACCTTCCACTCTTGAGTTGGCAGTGTGTCTTGTGTCAATATTTTGCAGCATGATGAAGTTCCTCCCAATTAGATCAGATGTATTTTTCGGTGAATTGGCAGACAGAATGTTTCTGTAGACTTCTGAATTTATTCTTCTGCATTACATCATCAATAAAGATTAGTGATCCCATTCCAGAAGCAGCCATGCAAGCAATGACTCCACTTCCACTGTGCTTGATTGATGAGTTTGTTTGCTTTGGATCAAGAACAGATATTTTCTTTCTCCACCCTTTGGCATTTCCATCCCTTTGGTAGAGGATAATCTTGGTTCCAGAACTTTTGTGGTTCATCTCTTTTTTTTTATTTCTTTGCAAATTACAACCTGGCTTTCTGATTCTTACTGCTGATGAGTGGTTTGCACTCATCTTATGGGATGGCCTCTATATTTCTACTCTCAATGTCTTCTTCGTATATTGGATTATGATACCTTCACCCTTACCCTTGTTGTCAATAATAGAATGTGTAATGTAAATTGTTGTAGTAAATTAGAAAATAATGCAAAATTGAAGAATTTTCACTAGTGGTCTTAGACGTTGTATATATATCATGGTTGGGTAAATGACATTCACCTGTTAAGTCACATTCAATTACATGACAAACAGAAAAACAGCATCAGAGTTAAATAATCAGATCAT
The DNA here is from genome assembly GCA_022414735.1 of Noturus placidus. Taxonomy (NCBI): domain Eukaryota; kingdom Metazoa; phylum Chordata; class Actinopteri; order Siluriformes; family Ictaluridae; genus Noturus; species Noturus placidus. The sequence goes on from JAFFST010048665.1 coordinate 198,710, forward strand.
CTGTGGAACTTGCAGTTGCCAGATGATAAGACGATAATACCACCAGCTCTCACCAGCTTTCTCCTGGCTTTGAGCCACTGTTCCTTCAGCTCTTTTCGTTTCTTCTCATGCTCCTGTTTACGCTGCATCAGAGGCTGTAAACAGAACAGTTTAAGCAATTCTCTAAATAAGAAACAACAAGCATAAAAGTCCATACATAAAGTGCTGTGAGAAAGTATGTGCCCCATTCGGATTTCTTCTGTTTTTGTGTATATCTCATACTAAAGTTTTAGATCTTCAAACGAGATAAAACCTGAGAAAAAACACAATAGTATTTTTTTTTATTGAAGGAAAGAAGTGATCCAACACCTATCACCAATGAGAAAAACTAATTGCCCCGTTAAACTTAAAATCTGTTTGCGCCACCTTTAGCAGCAATAACTGCAAAAAAACACTTCCGATAACTGGAGATCAGTCTTTCATTTACTTCTAGGACTGGGATTTACTCCTATGCTTTGGTTCATTGTCTTTCTGCATAATCCAGTTGTGCTTGAGTTTCAACTTATGGACTGTACCGGACATTTTCCTTCAGGATTTTCTGGTAGAGATCAGAATTCATGATTCCTTCAATTATTACAAGTTGCCCAGGCCCTGAATCAGCAAAGCATCCCCACACCATCACCCTTCCACCACTATGCTTGACCCTTGGTATGATGTTCTTTTTTGTGGAATTCGGTGTTTGTTTTACGTCAGATGTAATGGGATCCCTGTTTTCCAAACAGTTTCTAAAGTAGTCAAAACTATTTTCGATTCTTCAATACACAGAACATTCTCCCAAAAGGTTTGAGGATCATCAAGGTGTGTTTTGGCAAAATTCAGATGAGCCTTAATGTTCTTCTGGGTTAGCAGTGGTGTTCCCCTCAACACTCTTACATGGATGCCATTTTAGCCCAGTGTCTGTCTGATAGTGGAGTCATGAACAGTGGACTTTACTGATGCAAGAGAGGCCTGTAGGTCCTTTAATGTTGTCCTTGGTTATTGTGTGACTTGCTGGATGAGTAGTTCCTGTGCTCTTGGAGGAATTTTGGTTGAAAGGTTGGCCATTTCTGGGAAGGTTCACTACTATGCCATGTTTTTCCATTTGGGGATAATGGTTCTCACTGTGGTTCTTTGGAGTGCCAGAGTAAACCCTTCTCAGACTGATGTATTCCAATCTCCTTCTTCTCATCATTTCTGGAATTTCTTTCCATTTTAGCACAATGTGTTACTGATTAAGACCTTTTAACCAACTTTATGCTGTTGAAAAGTTCTATTTAAGTGTTGATTTGATTGAACAGGCTTGCAGTAATCAGGTCTGGTTGTGTCTAGTCCAGTTGAACCCCATTATGAATGCAGTTTCATAGATTTGGGGAATTAGTAACTATTAGATAATTTTTTGCTTCAATAAATAACTATCATTTAAAAAAAAGTATTTTGTGTTTACTCGGCTTGCCTTTGTTTTATCTTAGATTTTGTTTTAATTTCTGAAACAATTTAGTATAATATACACAAAAACAGAAGAAATCAGGATGGAGGCAAATATGTTTTCAGAGAACTGTACACTGACATACATTTCAAGAAATATCTGTACAACAGAATAAAACTTTTTTTTTTTTTAAATAGTCTTAACAAGCTGGCCCTGTTGGCATGGGAAAATCATCCTCTCTTGTTTAACACATTCTCCTCCAGTGTTTTATCAGTATAGTTTTAAATGCTTACGTTAATATAGTTAATGAATGGAGGAACTGTTTTTAATAATCCCATGTCTCAAATACCACAAATTTGATTAGAAATCTATGTGTCAGTATATATAGTTAAGAAAAACCTACAAAGTTAACTGAAGATCTTGTTTTAAACCTCTGCAATACACAATATCACATATTAACTTATATATTAATATTAACTTACACTAAAGATTTGCTCTCTGGTCAAATATTGCAGCGCACATTAATTCTTGTACAAATAAATAAAAATATATATATATTTACTTATATATTTAATAAAAAGAACATGTAAATGTCTCAGCTGTTTACCTGTATAAAGGTCTGGCACTGCAGGGTGTTTGCAGCCTGCTGTATTACTGAGCTCTGCTCCAGGTCCTGCTCTAGTGCCAGGGAGTATATGGAGAAGAAAGGCATGTGTGGCTGGAAGAGGAAAAAACATAAGAGTAATAAAGAGTGAAATGGCAGTGTAATTCAATGAGCTTTATACCACAATGCTGTTGAATACCTGATTCTGATTGGTCGAAAGGTGTTAATTCATGTTCTATAACACTGGTAAAAAGTTGTTCTTTAATGAATAAAAAAAATGTAATCACCTGTGTGATTGTTTGCTTGCATGTCTGATACAGCCTTTGGAGGCCTTTAGAAAACTCCACCTCTGCAAAACAAAACATTTAATATGCAGAGTGAGCGTATGCCACATGATATTAAAACAAACAGACTTACCAACTTGTCCAACATAAGAAGGACATAGTGCATGAGACATTCACATCTTACCAAATGAGATGCGTTTCTCCACGTAGCCAATGAGGTCCTTCATGTACTTGGAGATGGTCTTAGCATAGGCCAGGGCAGAGTCAACTCCACCCTCACTACGCTGCAGCAGGATGTCCACCTCCTCAGCTCTCATTGCTGTTCACACACACACACACACACACACACACACACACACACACACACACACACACACACACACACACACACACAGTTTCAGTCTTATTTCATCAATCACAAAGTCTTGCTTTAATTAAAAGAGACTTGAAGTTAGAATGATACCTAATTCAGACGAGTCATGTGAAGTCTCCATACCAGAGATTCTGTATAGATTCTCCATAGACTAACAACACAAACAGAATTACAGTCATGCTCTTCAATTTGCTCAGACATTTCCGTTTATTTTTATTTTTTTCTCCTAACGTCATCTTGCTCAATGCTATGAGGTAGTCTGGGTCTGAATCCCTGTCTGTTACTGTACATTACAGGATTGATGATGTGACACTTCAGTTAGAAGGAAGTGAAGAGTCTGCCTTCACAATGCTCACACACAGACACAAACACAGACAGACACACCTACCTTGCTCTTCTCTGTGGGGAGTACTGATAAAAGAGTGCTGCTGTCAACCTCTCCCATTAACAGCTCCGACACACTGAGAAAGAGAGAAAAATACAGAAAGAGGAGAGGAAATAAATGCGTACACTGCTCTGCGTACTCCATACACCACTGGCAACACCATCGCTGCTGTATGGCAGACAAAATACCACCAATTTTCTGGTCCAAAGCAAAAGTGTTCCACGGTATTATCAATAATCTGCTAGTGGTTAATATTAGAGTTGAACTATTATTGGTTTTAATAATGATCAACTTTTACTTCTGCTGTTACACTGTTATAACAATATTATAATTTTGCTGTGCAATTATGTTAGCAAACTTTTTTGACTCATTAAAATACATATTTGTCTCTTACAGTTCAATTAACATGCACCCAAATACAAAGATTTTAATAATGGATATCATTTTTTTTTTTTTTTTTAATGATTAGAAAGTGATTTACAGACAATGATAAAAGCAAAATGATAAAAATCAAACGTCTGATTTTTTTCTTTTTGGGGTGTGTATCAATTGCTGAGAAACAGAAAAAAGCCACGACTCCACTTCCTGTTATGTGGAGTTACAACCTGTAGCAGTGTAGTCTTTCTTTATTTCTACAGCTACACTTTACTCAAACTGCTGAAAAGTGCAGCCAAGTTCAAATGTGAATGCTGTTACTGCCATTTTCACACTACAGGTGGAATTTGTATACAGCTCTTCTTACTCAGATTTGTGCTGCTAAACCAAAAGCTGAATCATTTCAGTCTCCTTGATATGATTTAAACGTTAGACAAAAATCTGAAAGTCTTGATAAACAGATCACTTACTTGTGGCTGAAAGCTACTGCAATAGTCTCGATGGCTTTCTCAAAGTCCTTTTTGTCGGTTTCATTGCAGACTTCATAATGAAAGCCTGAGATCAAACCAAAACGTTAGAGATTCTAAAAATAAATCTTGTTCCTTTGCTCATAGACAGGACAGTGCCGTTTTATGTTTGCAATGTTTTTCTTATTTGTCTTGGTTATGCCTGTACAGACTGCCTATTTCCAGATTGAATCACAGCATGCATCTGTAACCACTGAAAATATTTAAATTATGTTCATCATATTTCACTGGCTCTGAAGCTAAATGACCAAAGTGACATCTGACCTTTGACCTGGGAGATGAGCTTGCCGGCGGCGGTGAGAGTCTCCACCGTGTTGAGGAGTGGGTACATGTTGATGATTTGGCGCAGAATCCGCAGCACCTCACCCAGACACTCATGGGCCAACGGGCGGCGGTTCTCCTGTTTGTCTTGAAAAAACACACCCACATGTTGCTAAATGAGAGCAGGCATTTATACCAGACAGATGAACTCTGTGACTGCAGAGTTTAATAGCCATACCTGTGAATTCCTACTATGAATTCCCCCGATTACTTAAAAATCATCAACATACACTGTGTGTTGTACATTTCAGCAGGTAGCTTTTTCTTCAAAAGTTGTCCCCCGCCGCCCCCCCTAAATATTACTGAAGATATGAGAAACTGAGGATATGAAGAGGTTGGAAGGTGTTAAGAGGCAAATAGTGGGTACAGACTATATTAGAGGATATTAATATCATATTTTTAAAGCAAATATATGCCTTTTTTATTTTAAGATCTTAACAGTGTGTCATCGTGGTGCAGTAGATAGCATTGCTATCTTACAGCTCCAAGGTCCCTGGTTTGATCCTGAGCTTGGGATACTGTCTGTGTGGTGTTTTGCATTTTCTCTCTGAGGGGTTCCTATGACCTCCCTAAAAACATGGGAGGTGGATTGTCGACTTTAAATGTGTGTGAAAGTGTGCGAGTATGTTGCCCTGTATCCCTGGTGTCCCATCCAAGGTATATTCCCAACATACGCCCAGGAAAAGTGCTGTGCCCAGTGTTCCAGGATAAGCTCCAGCTCCACCATAACCCTAACCAGGTTAAACTGGCTGTTGAAGATGAATGAAAGAACGAGTAATATTTTAACATGTACAGTTTGCCAACTTTTTTATCATGTGAAAATAAAGGAACATTTATGGAACTCTACATACAAATGACATCATTTGTCTTTTGAAAGATTTTATCTTAAGGTTGTGCACATGACTATATAACTGCAAGGTCTCTCTATGTCCAAATTCAGGAGACTGCTTCCATCATAAAATAATGGTAAAAAGGTATAGAATGCAAGAATATCATGTTGCGAAGTGACGATCGAGCTCTTAGGCTGCTGATCCAAAAGAGAAACTAAAAAGCAGGCCTGAATACATGTGTATTGTGTGTAGGAAAGTACAATATGAAGTTAAGTGACCAACTAGGCAACATTATACTTGTGACAGAGTAATCTGATCACACCAAGACCACAACATTCAGCATGTGTGTCCAAGAACTGTCTATCAGGCAGCACATGGTACAAGGGATGCATCGATACTGGTGTCAGGTATTGGTCTCATAAAAATGCTCTGATACAAAACAATGCCACATGATACTATGTGACTATGTGATACTAATGAACACTAATGCTAATACTAATGAACAGAGGACACACACTGACAGTGAGTGGATGGCCATCAAAGCAAAGCAGCCTGCAAACTGCACTCTGAAAACATCAAGAGGAGGAACGACAGCATCGTCCTATTATACAAGTAACCTCATAAAACATATTGTGGTTTTAACTAATAGGAAGAAAAAAGAGCGTGAGGATGGCCAACCTGAGCATGCAGAGCAGTATCAAGTCATTACAAATGAGCATAAGGTGCTATGAATTGCTTACATAAAGGTATGTGCGAGTATGGAACAGCGAAGTGAGCATGAAAGCAGTGCAGTTCTGAGTACTCAGACACATCAGGTTTCTTTCTCCTTGCATGCCAGGGTGTACATTTAGCTTGCGAATCAACGTGCAAATACTGCTCAGATCGCTCAGGTCGGCTCAAACGTTCTTTTAAAGATGCTGCGTAAGCACCACAACATCTTTAAACACAATACTGAGGACAAGGAGTTCACTCTTATCAACAAGTACAAAAACAAAAAACAAAAGGTGTATTCGTTCTTGGTCTGGAAAAATGCTATTGATGCATCCCTAATTTTACTTGGACATTCTTTGAGTTGTCTTCATATGTCCTCCTTATACAGCACACATGACCAAGAACTTTCAATTAAGCAGGGGCACATGGGACACATGAGCGACAGTGGGAGCCACTTTACACAAGTTCTGAACTACATTTAAGTGTGCTGCAACACTTCTGAAAACCACTTCCTCCTTTGTACACCAAGCACCAGAGCATACTTCCCCTGATCTGTCAAAACAACACAGCTACTGAACCAAAAACAACCATGTAAGAAGGAAATGAAGGGAGGAAACACATCAATCAGAAAGAGAGCTCTTAAATACATAAATAACTTGCAAATTCACTGATTAGAAGGAAAAATATAAATGCTTTTAAAAATGTGAAATTAATTCACATTTTTCCACTAAAAAAGCGCAACAACAGTTCTGGAATGAAGACGTATTAAAGTTTCGTTTACAGCCTGAAGAATGTAAGAACGTCTTCCTGGTGAGCATGCAGGTGTGATTATGTAGACTGAGAGTGATTCTGCCAGAGACAGCGTGATGCTCTGTGAAAGTAGAGTTTCCTGTTTGAATGTGGTTTGCCATAGAAACTGTGCTGAGAGCAACGAGCGGAAGCTCAAGGTGCCTTTGGACCAAAGCCCCGCCCCCATTTTCCCTCTTCATGTGGGGAAACTCTGGGACAAAACACCTTTTGATATATGTGCAAATAAGTGCAGTTATAGAATTAAAGCTGTAATGTGGATTGATGGTAATCCACCATTTTGTCCATGTTCCACCATTTTGTTTTCCCATATTTTTAGATTAAGCGTTAAATATGGTAAAAAAAAAAAAAAAAAGAAAGTGACTGGGTGATGTAAAGGTGACAGTTAACACTCTCATTATAAACTGACACCATAAATAGCCACTCCTATTTGCATTACCCCTAAATGGAGGAAATTAATTTGCTGTTTAGTTAGCTTAGCTATATTAGCTACACAACATGTAAACCTTCACAGTTAGCTGGCATGCTAAAGGATAGCTAGTTTATTTGTACCATATTTTGAGGTAAAGCTGGAGTTATGCAAAATATTCAGCTATGGTTAACTTTTATTATTACTTTGGCAAGCTGATGGGGTTTCTCATTTTACTGAAAGATAATCAGTGATGGGGTAGTGTGAAGCAAAGTTACTGTGACCACCCCAATGTGGAATATTTTATAACAGGTATTTACTGTATTAAGCAATGTACTTAATGGATTGTTGCATTTAATGTAGTGGATCATTTAATGTAGTGGACAAGGGGCAGCTGTGGTTCAGTTGGTAGAGCGGGTTGTCCACTAATCATAGGGTTGGCGGTTCAATTGTCGGCCCGCATGACTCCACATGCCGAAGTGTCCTTGGGTAGAACACTGAACCCCAAGTTGCTCCCGATGGCAAGTTAGCACCTTGGATGGCAGCTCTGCTACCATTGGTGAGTGTGTGAATGGGTGAATGAGACACAGTGTAACGCACTTTGGATAAAAGCGCTATATACCGTATTTTCCGCACTATAAGGCGCACCTAAACGCCTTAAATTTTCTCAAAAATCGGCCGTGCGCCTAATAATCCGGTGCGCCTTATGTGTGGACTGAGTTCCAAAATCTGTAAAATGTTGTGCGACTTTGGTTGGCGTAACAACTGTATGCGCCTTATAAAACGGTGCGCCTTATGTATTGGTCAAGTACAGAAATAGACCCTGTAATTGAGACTGCGCCTTAAAATACGGTAAGTGTGCCATTTACCATCTATGAAACAAGTTAGTTCCGATTATCTCTTATATTATAGCAGTTATAAACAGTCATTTCCTGGTCAACTGCAGCTGTTACCAAGGAACTGGTGGAAAACCTACAAAAAGTTTCACCATCAACAATTTTTCTTTGTTAAATAACGTATTAAAAATATGTTCATTATTTGTCTTCGATTATGTGACACACCCGTCATTCAAGACCTGGTGAATTAGCTGTTGCTAAAAACAATAATATAGTAGCAGGAGTGCATTAGTATAAACTTGTGAGTTGCCTCATACCCAGCACTACCGTCAGAGCTGCTGTTATAGAAACTTAATCAACAACTTCTGACCATTCTGATTTGAGAAATCAACTTCTGATACAAGTACCCAAAAAAGTACTGTGAAAAAGTACATCCTGATTTCGTCTGCTTTTGTGCATCTCTCATACTAAATAGTTTTAGATATTCATACGAAATGCAACAGAAAACAAAGGCAACCAGAGTAAATACAGTACAGTTTTTATTTATTTATTGAAGCAAAAAAAAGTGATCCAACACCTATCACCAATGTGAAAAATTCATTGCCCCTTTAAACTTAAAATCTGTTTGTGCCACCTTTAGCAGCAATAACAACCAACCAAACGCTTCAGATAACTGGAGATCAGTCTTTCACTTACTTCACTTACACTTTTCACTTATAGTCTTTCACTAGGACTTATGCTTTGGATCACTTCCACCACCATGCTTGACCATAAGTATGATGTTCTTTTTGTGGAATTCTGTGTTTGGTTTACTCCAGATGTAACAGGACCCCTGTCATCCAAACATTTCCACTTGTGACTCATCAGTCCACAGAACATTCTCCCAAAAAGTTTGAGGATCATCAAGGTGTGTTTTGACAAAATTCAGATGAGCCTTAATGTTCTACTGGGTTATCAGTGATTTTCACCTCAACATACTTCAATGGATGCCATTTTTGCCCAGTGTCTGTCTGATAGTGGAGTCATGAACATTGACCTTTATTGATGAGTAGTGTAGGTCCTTTAATGTTGTCCTTGGTTATTTTGTGACTTGCTGGATGAGTAGTTCCTGTGCTCTTGGAGGAATTTTGGTTGAAAGGTTGGCCACTTCTGGGAAGGTTCACTACTGTGCTGGTTTTTTCCATTCATAGATAATGGCTCTCACTGTCGTTCTTTGGAGTCCTAGAGCCTTTGAAATAGCTTTATAACCCTTCCCAGACTGAAGTATTTCAATCTCCTTCTTCATCATTATCACAGTGTTACTGGGTAAACGCTTTTAACCCACTTCATGTTGCTGGAAAAGGTCTATTTAAGTGTTGATTTGATTAAACAGGTTTGCAGTAATCAGGTCTGGTTGTGTCTAGTCCAGCTGAACCCCATTATGAATGCAGTTTCATAGGTTTGGGGAATTAATAATTACAGGGCAAATACATTTTCACACAGGCCCAGTTGGTATTGGATCACTTTTTTGCTTCAATAAATTACATTATCGTTTACAAACTGTATTTTGTGTTTACTTAGGTGGCCTTTGTTTTATCTTAGATTTTGTTATAATTTCTGAAAAAAATTGTATAATATACACAAATTCAGAAGAAATTTGGATGGAGGCAAATACTTTTTCACAGAACTGTATAATGCAGATTCATACAGTTTTATTCTCAGGTGGTATAAGCTGAGCTTGACCTTTATTTCTATATGATGATGAAAACATCCATCCATTTTCTATACCGTTTAGAACATTCAGGGTTGCGGGGAACAAGGAGCCTATCCCAGGGAGCATCAAGCATAAGGTGGGGTACACTGTGGACAGGGTGCCAATCCATCGCAGGGAACAATCACATACATTCACACACCCATTCATACACTACGGACACTTTGGACATGCCAATCAGCCTACCATGTATGTCTTTAGTCTGGGGGAGGACACCAGAGTACCCAGAGGAAACCCCCGCAGCACGGGGAGAACATGCAAACTCAGCACACACAGGGCCACAGGGGGAATCAAACCCCCGACCCTGGAGGTGTGAGGCGAACTTGCTAACCACTAAACCTCTGTGAACCCATGAAAATTTATTATGACTAATTTTCACAATTGCCCATAACTTCAACATTAACTATATGTTACATGTTAAATATATCTATATGTAATAAGTATGCTTTAATTTCACCAGCCCAGCTGGTCCAGCTAATCAAAACCAAATATAATCAATACTATAACAAGACTAGGAGCAACTACACTAAACACAGCAGGCCTCTGCAGGCCTCCTCTACATATGCTACAATTCTCACATGCAGAAACACTGAAGGCTATTATATACATGCCAGTCGCATCATATAAATGAATTAATTATCACATTATTAGACAATTATGATAAGAAAACCACACCCTTCCCTGTCCAAATGACACAGAGAACACAATAGAATTAAAAGAGCTCTACTGTAAAATGGTCTGTGTGCCCTCTTTAGAAACAGTGATGCTTTAGTAAGCTAATACAATTACCTAAAGACACTAATGTCTTTCCAAACATGCGCTTTTAACCTGACTTAAAAATCCTCCCAGACAGAGAATAAGAGAATCCTCTGCCCCTGTCGATTTCGTTACAGAATATATTTACAAATAAATGACATCTGTGTTCGCAGAAAGAACCGGTACTGCTGTATATTCATTAGAAAAATAACATGCAATATGCATACAAAGACAAGAAACCAACTGTCAACTTGGACTACTACAATATGAGAACCACATCCTGTTTTCCCACTCACTTCGTTTACATACAGGACATCTTGTCTTACCTTCCAGAACCACATCTTTGAGTTTCTCCACAGCCTCAGCAAAACGAGCCACAGCGTGCAGCAGTGGGGGGATGTCCTCCACCTCAATAGCTGCAGGCGCTTCCACGGTCTCAGTGTGAGGGCTATGGGCGATAGCGGCCCGGCCCTGACCCTTACTGAAGACCCAGGACTGGAGCGGCGAGCCCGCAGCGCTGGCATTACGGCTCAGAGTTGTAGGCCTCTTCAGGGTGCCTCCTGGCGATGGACAGCTCACCAGTTTGCCATGCATGGCAGAGGGGGTGCCCGGGCAGCTCTGGCCTTCCACAGCTGGTAGACCAAGACTTGCAGGGGTGGAGGAGGATGCAGAGGAAGAACTGGCGTCCGAGCCATCTTTCCGTGGCTGCTCCTGGAGAATGGACAGCTAGGTTGAAAGGAAATGAGAAAAACTGATCAACTAAAAATTTGCAGACAGAAAGAAAGACATTACACCCAAAATGGTTTTGAGGAACTTAAGACATTTGGGCAAATAGCAGAAGACAGCTGTTGGTAAACAGACCTTATTTCACAAGAACACACTGAGTAACTCTGTGGCCTGCTTCCTGTCACACCCTAAACCTGGAGTTAAAACGCTCAAAATACACAAAAGTCTTAGTTTCTACACCAGAAACATCAAAAATGAATCGCAGCACCGCTCTGCATAAAACCGTTCCGAGAAATCACAAACGGCACTCTGAAATACAAATACCCGAATAAACAGAACAAGCCCATAGGTTTATATGCTACATTAAATAAAAGGGAATTAATTTCCCTTTATTTATAATACTTTGAAAAGGGAGAATTCAGTTTTAGTTTTAAAACCGAAACAATCCAGTCTTTAAATTATGACAAATCTGTTTACACAGTGTCCAAAGCGGGTTTGAGAAAGTTGGCTCCTTTAAAAGGGCTGTGTCAGTACAAAGCATTGAAGATAAGTCACCTACCTGTTTCAACCAAACATTGGCCTTATGGGGCAACAGATCCAGTTTTTTTGTTCTGCTGTCTGCTTTCTTGACCCTCTGGCCGGTTGAATACGGACTGTAGCTAGCTTTAGATCCCGTTCCCCTTTTTAACATGTTTACTCATTTGTTTCAAATAACAGAATAGCCAAAGCTTATGACCGAAAGAGACTCCATCTTGTCATGTTCATCAAATGACTAAATTACACGCTAATAACAGGAAAAAAATATCAGATAAATAATATCTAATATCAGAAAAAAATATCAGATAAATAATATCTAATATCAGAAAAAAATATCAGATAAATAATATCTAATATCAGAAAAAAATAGGTTAAAATCACATTTGCGTTCTAAAAAAAAAAAAAAACCCAAGAAAATATATCTTTAAAAGAGAATATATCTTGAAAAATATTAATTGGAGACTACATTCATATGTTTCCATTAACAAGAAAGCGTCACTGTGCTAAGCTAACCGGCTAAATCCATTTGAAACTCTTCTGCAAGTCGATGCCATTTAGTATAAAGTTTTACTTCTGAAACTGAGATAAAGCATTTATAGGAAAAAAATAAATAAATCCCAAATCCAAAACATTCCGCTTTAGATTTACACAGCATGCATGAAGCAAAAGATTAACGAGTACCGACGATCCCACACGGTACAGAAATGACGCGGAAAAGTTCGCTAGTGCATACTACCGTACTACGGAGGACGTTACGACGCTACGCCTTCCTCTGGTAACTATGGTGACGCACTATTTTACAATACTGTTTAGTAGGCTAGTATGCGGCTGAGTGACAGTTGAGGAAAATGCGCGACTTACTGTTGCAGAGCCGTGAGGCGACGAGTTTCCGGTCCGGCTCTTCTTCGACACGGAGTGTGTTTTTATCAGCTCTCTTCTCTTTTTGGAGAACATTTTTCATTCTGTGTCGAGTTTGACCTTCATTAATTTATTTTAGAGCACAGGCCCCCCAACCCACCCCCTCAATCCCCCATGTCAGAGCTCTTAAACTTGTTAATGATGCTGGTCCATCCGAGTTTGCTCATGCACTGCCTCAGAGCGCTGCTCTTATCACACGCTCACTTTCCTGCTGCTCTGCATCACCGCTAAAAACACATCCGCTCGGAGTTTTTTCTTTCTCTTTGAAAGACAAGTGAACCACGGTTGCCAGATTGGGCGTGCAGTTTAACTAGTGGTGTAAACTATGGAAAGCCAAATGGGTCAGTATTCGCGTGCATTGCTACGCCTTTTTAAGTTAAGTTAATTTTGCGTGTGCTCATTGGCGTTAAATTTTCGCGCGCTGACCGGCGTTAAGTTAGCGTCAAACATGGCCTGGGTCAATTTAACGTCACAAGCTGATCTGCCTTAAGTTAGCGTCAAACGTGGCCTGCATTAAGTTATCCTCACTCGCTGATCGGCGTTAAGTTAACATCATACGCTGATCAGTGTTAAGTTAGCGTCAAACGTGGCCTGCGTTAAGTTAACCTCACTTGCTGATCGGCGTTAAGTTAGTGTCAAACGTGGCCTGCGTTAAGTTAACATCATGCGCTGATCAGTGTTAAGTTAGCGTCCCGCGCTGACCACCGTTAAGTTAGCGTTAAACATGGCCTACATCAAGTTAACATCACGCACTGGTCTGCGTTAAGTTAGCATCAAACGTGGCCTACGTTAAGTTAACATCACGCGCTGATCAGTGTTAAGTTAGCGTCAAACGTGGCCTGTGTTAAGATAACCTCACTTGCTGATCGGCGTTAAGTTAGCGTCAAACTTGACCTGCGTTAAGTTATCCTCACTCGCTGATCGGCGTTAAGTTATCGTCCCGCGCTGACCACCGTTAAGTTAGCGTTAAACATGGCCTGCATCAAGTTAACATCACGCACTGGTCTGCATTAAGTTAGCATCAAACGTGGCCTGCGTTAAGTTAACATCACACGCTGATCGGTGTTAAGTTAGCGTCAAACGTGACCTGCTTTAAGTTAACATCACGCGCTGATCGGCGTTAAGTTAGCGTCAAACGTGACCTGCGTTAAGTTATCCTCACTCGCTGATCTGTGTTAAGTTTTCGTCCCGTACTGACCGCTGTTAAGTTAGCGTCAAACATGGACTGTGTTAAGTTAACATCACGCGCTGATCTGCGTTAAGTTTGCTTTACACGCTGACCGGTGTTCAGTTAGCGTCAAACGCTGACCGGCGTTAAATTAACGCCTCATATCGCTTAACAGGCACATTAATTTGCTCATTTGAAAACTCCCCCTCTACTGTGGTTGAGTAATCTATGGCAAGTCAAATCAATCGGCCGGCAAAACACCAGCAAAGGCGACAAGGAACTTCATTTTATAACGCACACACAGAATAAATGACTGCACCTGACTTCTCTTGTCTGATAATCCCTGACCTGATGTCCTCCACTCATTGTTAAATAATGAATAATATTTATAGACAGCAGAGGCAAAATCCTTACCTGACAATGTTGTGCCTAAGAAGTGCTTTCTCTTTGCTTTGCAATAAGCAAATGAATGTGCCTATTAAGTGGCATGTGGTGTTAACTTAACGCTGGTCGGCATGTAACGCTAACTCAACACCTTGCGGCGTTATTGTAACGTATCTTAACGTTACATTAACGTAACATTACCGCCTGGCGGAGATTACAAAATGACGTTTTAAAACTTAAAACAGCGTAACGATGCACGCGAATAATGACCCATTTGGCTTTCCATAGTAAAACTGAGGTTTACACACGATGTGACACGATTTCGATTATTAATGTAACTGCTGGATATTTGACAATACTACTGAATCTGACTGGAAAAAAATACGATTGGATTTAATGGCCGCTGATTCGAATGTGAACATAATCTGGGGTAGGCCCACCATTAATTTACAAAGATGATGATGTAGAGGTGGACAATTAAAAAAAGAAGAATTTTTTACACTGTCGTTTTTCAATAATAATCAATCCATAATCATTTAACATATAATAATCAGTGTATTGTTGCCTTGATTAATCATTGTCTTTTAAATTGATGCATCAGTCCAAACTGTCCAATCATTTCAACTCTACATAAAGTGTCTGTAGTGTATGAATGGGTGTGTGAGTGTGTATGTGATTGTGCCCTGCGATGGACTGGCACCCTGTCCAGGGTGTGCCCCGCCTTGTGCCCGATGCTCCCTGGGATAGGCTCCAGGTTCCCCCGTGACCCTGACAAGGAGTAAGCGGTTGAAGATGGATGGATGGATGGATGGATGGATGGATGGATGGATGGATGGATGGATGGATGGATGGATGGATGTTACTGTGTAGGCCTGTCTACGTAAGGAATAAAACACTAGTATGCTGTTATAGCAAAAGACTCAATGACCACCCTGAAGTTGATTATGTTCCTATAATAGTGTTGGTTACTTCTTATACCACAGTAATTTGCAAACAATTATAATTGACTGTTTATTAATGAAGGACATGTCCTGCATTGTAATCCATTTATAATTAGATATAATGTTGTGGAACATCTGAGAGACAAGTTAGTTCCCTCCCCAGCCTCTCGTTTTTGTCTCTCTTAAATTTACAACAAATTGGAGACCCCTTCCGTAAATGTTAAACATCTCTTTATATGTTTATCTTTGTTAAATAGCAACACTTTTTAAAATCAGTTAGTTATTATTAGTATTAGGTTATATAGATGACCCGCCACACAAGTACCCGAGAATGAGTCGTTTCTATAAAAATAATAAAGCTATTATTACAAGCCCATCCAAACCTGTGATTTGTCTTGCAGCCAGAACTATTGCCAGAGCTGCTGTTATTAATCAACAACCTTCTGACCAATCAGATTGGAGAATTCAACAATGCTGCAGTATAAAATAACTTAACACCCTCGCAATCAAATAGAAACCAAGTAGACATTGAACATTAGAAATGATACATCACACAAGTCTGTGATCTTGTTTTGCTTTCCAACACAGCACGTGTATTAAAATTTATTTGTGAATCCCAATCTGGCAACCTTCCACGCAAACATGCGCGTTAAGGTACAAGATTAAATCGACTTTATTTCTTTCGGAATGCTTTGAAAGCTAACGTTGGTCTTTAAGTTGCCAGACATAACCAAAACAAGCTAAAAACACAACCTATATCACAGCGCTCTTAAATACTCAATTCTGATTGGTCAGAAGATGTTGATTCATTTTTCATATTTAGAGGCTTTACCAGTAGTTCTGGCTGTAAGGCAAATCACAGGATCACAAGGTTTATATTAATCTGCTCGTTCTATGTTATAGTGTCTATAGTAACATCTCATTCACAGGGCACACTCTATACACAATCTATGTCTAATAATAAATAATAAACTGATTCAAATGTTTATTTCAATTCTTGAACATAGAAAAACATCTGGTCATTGGCATTGTTGTGAATTTACAGGAGGAGGCTCCAGCATTGCACTTTGTTAAGGACAGGATGTTTTCTGACAGGTCTACAGAATGGAGGACTTTGTGGTTTCTCTGAAACATGACAAGTTGTATTTAATTTTAATTTTTTGCCTTATTAACTGTAAGGTAAGAAAGAGAGAAAAAAAAAAACAAAGCAGTGAGGGAAATGGTGTTTATTACTGCTATAACGCAAGTCTATAATTAGTTAAAAAGTACAATGGTTAAAAAATAACCAATAAAAGTACAATTGGTTAAAAAATTCAACAATACATTAAAAATGATAATTGTTGGCAAATTGCTGTGGTACAAGAGGAATGAAACACTTTAGGACATGTTATTGGGAAATAAGACACTACTGGTTGGTGACAGTAATTCTGCTTCACATTGGACCTGATCAACCTTACCCAGCATTCCTTATTTTCCTTTAACAGCATGTCAGATCATGTTTTATTCCTTTGCTTATCAGACCCCCTCTACTTTATTTATCAGTGGAAAGGACGCGCAGTGGCTTAGTGGTTAGCACGTTCGCCTCACACCTCCAGGGTTGGGGGCTCGATTCCCACCATGGCCCTGTTTGTGTGGAGTTTGCATGTTCTCCCCATGCTGCGGGGGTTTCCTCTGGGTACTCTGGTTTTCTCCCTCAGTCCAAAGAGTCATGCATGGTAGGCGGACTCGCATGTCCAAAGTGTCCGTATGGTGTGAATGTGTGTCCACGGAAGGAGCCTCTCCTGGCACACGCTGGTCAACATTCAGTATCATACTGCTGAGTGGCTAATCCTTCCACCATGATGGACAGGAAAAGAAGATGATCAGTGGAAAAGTTCTACCATAAGACCACCGATTATTTGGGAGGTGACACGGACATGGTAGTGTGTGGTTCTGGTATGAGCGTGCTTAATGCTAGTCCTATAGTATTCTTTTTCACTGAATACAGAGAGGCTGATAAATTGCATAGCAATTGTTGAGCTACAGTCAGTAATTGTACACTTACAAAATGCACCTACAGTGCCTTGTGAAAGTATTCGGCCCCCTTGAACTGTTAGACCTTTTGCCACATTTCAGGCCGCAAACATAAAGATATAAAACTGTAATTATTTGTGAAGAATCAACAACAGGTGGGACACAATCATGATGTGGAACGAAATTTATTGGATATTTCAAA
>JAFFST010048665.1:225255-249735 GCA_022414735.1 Noturus placidus
TAATAAAAACCTTCATTTACAAATTGCATTTTGTGTTTACTTGTGTTGTCCTTGACTATTGTTTAAATTGTTATGATGTTCCGAAACACTTAAGTGTGACAAACATGCAAAGGAACAGGAAATGAGGAAGGGGGCAAACACTTTTTCACACCACTGTAGTAAGAACTTTATGAGGCTATGGTGGGTAAATGTATAGACTGCCACTGTCTAGAGCAAAAATAATAATAATAATAATTGTTAGGGTGTCCAAGACAAACAGTCTATTTGTTCAGACTTTCAGTTTGTTAAGCCTACTTATCTTCTGGGCAACTACAAATAAGCAAACACAAAAAGAAAAAATGACTTCTTATTTACATTATCAAAAAAGAAATGTTTTCATCTGCTATAATGAAACTTCTAACTATAGCACAGGCTTCTGTATTCAGTTTAAATTTCCAACACAGACACTCAGGTAGAACTGTAGCTGGTAATGTGAACGTTCATACAGTGAGACTCATCTACAGCAAATGTAAATACAGACTATCCCTCCTCTTCCAGGAAATCATTTATTTAAAAAAAAATAATAATAATTTGAAGCTAGAGAGTATGAAGTGAAGGCAAAATTTGGGGTGCCATGACTAGCTTCATTTGCATCGTAGTTTAGTGCTTACAAAACACTTTAAGACAGCTGGAAGGTTACATACACTCAGTACGTTTACATGGACAATAACAATCCGATATTAACCCGATTAAGACAATACTCTGATTAAGAAACTACCATGTACACAGCGCCTATTGATGACCTTAATAAGACTAAAGATATACTCACCGTGAACACAAATCAAATTAAGACATGTGGAGTATTACTGTTTTAGTCGCATTATCGAAATGCATTATAGACACATACACACCTTAATCACAGTATTAACATAGTGTGAGAGTTTTCATCAAATTCTGTGACAGGACACACACGGTGGTGCTCAACCGTTTGATGGCAAACAAGAGACTCCTGCAAACGAAACCGCATACTTACCTACTAAATACAAGCATTTCTTCTACTTTATAGCAGGTAATTATGTGGTTTCGCACGCAGCCCATAGCTTTGTCTGAACATCTATTTGCACGTATAGCCTGACAAATAATTAACTGCACTTGAAGCTTTTGTAAAATCAAAGATGAAACACCCAAAACTGTATAAGGTCCCATAACGAAGACGAACTGTATGTCGATACGTTTAATATTCTAAACGTGACTCATGTAAACACCTTAAATGACAATATTGTCTTATTCAGAATAAGGTCAATAATTAGATTACTGCGGTCCATGTAAACGTAGTCACTGACTCTTTAGTTAAGCATGAACTATTACTGGATATAACAGACATTTTATGAGAAGGTGTTTGAAAAGTACCTATGATTGCTGTCGTGATCGGTGCTGCCTGATCTCCCGGGTGGAGAAGGTGTTCTCTCAGATGAAGAGAGGTCTGGGGATTAAAACAGGGCAACAATGCAGAGCATTAAAATATGTTAAGCCACGGATGTGTAAATTTCAGTACAGGTGAGTGGTGCGTTAATGGCAGTGTACAGACCAGATGGAGGTCTGGGAGGAGAGGACGCTCTGTAATGATACTCTGGTCTGCTTTTAACCGACGTCACTTGAGTTTGAGCAACAACTCTGAAATTAACATATTTATAAAACTCAAAAAAAAAAACAAAGCATATTTTCTAAGATGGAACACTTATTTGTCCTGACCTTGTGTGGACCTGGATTGTAAGAGAAGCTGAAAATATTCTAGCTAGTCTATTATATAATCTACTTTTACAAGCAGGTTTGATCGCCAAAGTGGAATTCTTACTCGTGTTTGTGTGTGATGTCTGGACTGGGAACCACTGGGTAACTTGCATCTGATTCAGACTCCGACAATGCTGCACGGACATAAAATTCAGCATCATACACTTTGAAATCAGTTTGTCCAGTCAACTTGGCTAAAATGTGTGCGCTTACACCATGCTCACCTCTCTTGGTGGGCGTTGAGGGTTTTGACCATTTTGGGGCAGCAACCATGGGGGCTAGCGTTATCTCAGGTGTGGCCCTGCCGAAGCAAAAGGAAGAGGTGAAGGAGTGAGAAGGTGGAATTTGTGTCCAGCAACATGGAGGGAAATGTTGAAGATAAAAATAACAGAACGTTAATAAAGCATGACCTGGGGTGGTGTCGTTTGTGTGCATATACCGGTAATTTATATTTTTTAAATTAATTATATATATATATATATATATATATATATATATATATATATATATATATGCGCGCGTTTTATTTGCAAATGGCGAATTACTGTCAGTCTTCTGATAACACAGCTGCCGGCACTGCTTATCATAGCAATGGTACAGGAACTAATGAGCCAGTTTAGGATGTATGGGCATTTTCCAAGCCTTCAAATAATATCCTTATAAATATATTCCCAAATGAAACTAAAAATAATATTTATTTTTTGACTGTCATTAGGTTTTAATAGAAAAAAAATTGTTATTTTAAGAGCTCTGTAAGAGATTCACCTCAAAATCTGACAATCTGTTTATATAAAATTTTTAATGGATACATTGTTTTAAACGCAGAGAATATTGAAATTAAAAGCTATCAGGAGTTTAAGTCATTGTGAAATGGGATGAAACCGATAAATCTTTAAAAAAAATAATTCTATTGCATAGCTGAAGTTTCAATACATTTTCTTTAATCACACATGAACACCCAATCTATTTTAACGTGACTCGATTGAATCATATCACATGTCTATGGTCTTTATGTTTGCTAAATCTTTGCTATGATTTAATTATATTAATGATTAAAATTTAATTTAATTATGGTGATTATCTAGCACAGCAAAATCAATTCAAATACAGTCACATATTCAATGTGATTTGATTCTTTTTATTTGAGATCACAAAATGTATTACACTGCAGCATAATGCTACAAAAATATGCAAACAAGCATGAGGGTAACAATTGAAAGGAGCAAAAAAACAAAACATGTAAACAATGCAAAAAAAAACGCACAAAATGCACACACAAAATAGCCTAAATACCACCAAAACATGAATTAAAAAAAGAAAAATAAGAATATATTCATTAAAATTTTAATTGAAAATAAAATTAATTAAATCTTGAATGCCCAGTAGATAAGTAGTCCTGTATGGGAGGTTCTTGCTGGAGTTCAGCATGTTGAATGAGGAGGGGCAGCAAGACCTCACTCATCAATACCTGTATCTGTTGCGCGAGTCCTGGCTGGACAGCGTTCCTGATCTGAATGCTGCTCCTGAACTTTCATCTGACTCGGACTCGTCTGTAGAAAAAAAGCGATAGCCATAAATCTAACATTCTGTACCTGAAGCAGTGAAAGGGAAGATAGTGGAATGAAGGGGACAAGCTGTGGAAGTGTTGGAGGAAGGGTCTCACCTGGTGGTGGGGGTCTGTAAGCGGAGGAGCCATGGCTGAGGAGGTCCAGGGAACGACTGCGGGAAGATGACTTCAAGCCAGCCTGGGGAAGGTCTGGGAGCACCCTGGGAGAGGAGGGGAAGGACAAAGTCATGGTCGGAGTGTTGTAGGGTCAGGCAAGATGCATCAGGTCAAGTACAGGAAATAAAAGCGATAGTCCAATCTGGAGTACCTATTGTTTTTTGTTAAATGTGTGAAAACTGAATAACATCAACTTGGCAGTTCCCTTTATACCTTCATGAGTGATCATACATAACTTTTAGCACACTGATATTTATTCACCATCATCCGCGCTATATTTTATTTATTTAATATATATATATATATATATATATATATATATATATATATATATATATATATATATATAAAAATAAAACCTGCCACCACCCCTCTCTTCGGAGGACATTGTTTGCACTAAATAAAGTCAAATGTTTTGAACTGGTACAGATTAAGAGAGGGAGAGAAGAAAAGAAAAAAGCAAGCAAAATCACTGAGTGAATGTTTAACATATTTTACATTAAAAAAATAATTTGAAAATGAGAATAAAGAAAAATGATGCACATGTGCATATAATCATATCCTGCTAATTGATCAGTTTTCCTCATTCCTGAGGGTGGATTCTGAGCACTACTTGATTACTGTTTACTAAATAACTGAGCTAGGTAACTAGCACTAACCAGCAGTGATGGTGTGCTGAAACAATGTTATTATGAGAGCATGGCACACTACAGAGAGAAAGATCAAGGAAATGCAGGTGTATTTGGAGCGATGTTATGTTTGTAATAACTCTTACTTGTATTTGGACTGAATATTAGTCCGGGGACTCTCCCGTCTTGGGGGTGGAGAGGCATTGTGGTCTGAATCAGACTCTGAAATGGCTAAAATGCAGAACATAAAAACACAACAACCAAACTTATGGCTATTGACCATTTTAACAGAATCAGATGCCTTGACTTCAGATTTAAGGCAAATCAAATATTATATGAGGGAAAATACAAAACTGCAACATGGTTGACTGTAGCATCTAAAGTGTTTTAGACAGACCTTTGCGCGGCCGTGGCAACGAGTAGGAGCTGTGAGGAGCGTTATAATTGACAGGAGAAGCTCGAGGATTAGGCAGCGCTGATATTCCTGAGAGCACTCTGTAACAACAACCACAGATTTACTCTCATTAACACTGGCATGCATTTCCTTATATAAGTTAATGTGGAAAAATGTGAGTGTGTAGCAGTTCGGATATGTTTGAGGCCTGTTGTGAAACACAGCAACTTTACCTGTACCGGTCTCTGCTGTCACTGCTGGTGTGTTTAGTCGGAGGAGGAGATTTGCTGTTGCCTGATTCTGACTCAGATGAGACTACACATGAATGAAGTAAGTAATTAATTTTATTATTATTATTATTATTATTAATAATAATAATATAAACCTCTTATTTTTTTAATCCACTTTCATTTACAGAGCAGAATGATATAATAGAAAATGTATGCATATAATTTTTTTGCAAAATGGACACCCTTTGGACACACAAAAAAACAATTTTACCTCTGACACATACATAAATCAGATTTTACACAAAAACTGCCAGATCCTGAGTGACATGATTGAAAAATCTGACAGATCAGTGTGTTTTGTTTGGATGCCAGTTAAGCAAGACTGACCTCTGCGTCGAGGCATTGCATAGGAAGGTGGCTTTGACGGAACGGTTGAATCACGAGCTTTTGAGAAAGGAGGAACCTCAGCGTTTCGGGTTCTGAAACACAAAAGACAATCCAGTATGTGCCATTTCCACCTTCAGCGTTACAGGTCTGCCTGTTGTGTGTGCACGCCGTTTACCTGCGTGTGCGACGTTCTCGGGTTGGTGCACGAGACGATCGATTCTGAACAGGCATGTCCATGTCTAGATCAGATATTTCTGATGGGAAATAACATTAATGTATGTTTTAGGGCATTTATAACAGCACATTCACAATGAACACTGCAGTGAGTTTTAAACATCTTTTTTTTTTTATTTTATTTTGTGACTCACCCTCCAGCTCTGAGCTGCTGCCATTGCTCCTCTCCTCAGTACTGTTCTGAGGGCTGTCCACCACTTCAGGAATACTGACCAAGAACTTCCTGTTGTCCCTCAGCACCACCATGGAGAGTGTACCTCTCGACTTCTCCACCAGGTGCTTGGTCTCCAGCAAGGAGAGGTTCTCTGTAGCCATTCCATTAATCTAAGGAAAATTGAATTTATTATTATTAACATTTTCAACAATCAGGTTAAATCAGTATTCAAGAACATTATACCTTGCCAATAAAGGCATCTCACCTTTAGAACGAGATCTCCCTCCTGCAGTGTGCCTTCTTTAGCAGCCAGACCAGTAGGGGTCATGTGCTTGATGAAAATCTGACTCCCTAACTTCATTCCATACTCTAAGAGAGTGTGAAATTTTGCACAGAACAAATTAAGGCATTGATCTTGCAATATACATATAAAAATACCAAAATGAACTGCACTGTCGTGTCAAACTCAGGACTCCATTTCCCAGAATGCACCGCAAACTACAAACATGGCCAATGGCTACAACTTCTGAAGCCAAACACAGAAATGTCACCTTCTCCTAAGGACTAAATCAGAGACACCTGTTCCCAATTACACTCAATCACACCACACATAAGAGTGACTCATTCACAATGTCCTTGTGAAGTAATACACTCAGTTGATCTTTTCTCTGTCGTGTAAAAAGCACTGTTTGCTAGCCTGGTTTTTAACTTTATTTACTCCTTACTCACCTTGACTTCTGCCTGACCTGCTCTAGCCTGATCACATGACCTCTGCCTGTCTTTGTTTATGTCTTTTGCCTTGCCCTCTGAATATTATAATCTTCATTAAAGCTCTTACTGCAATTGCACCCCTCCTAACCTCACGTTACGTGACATGCACAAGATGTCTTACATTTATTAGTTAAATGGATCATAGAATACATGCTTGCCATCTAAATCTCATAGTATAAATTCTCAACCTTGGTCCTGGAATACTCCCTGTTTTCCCTGTTCAAAAACACTACGATGTGAATGACAGGAGGTACTCCAGGACCCAGGTTGGGAACCGGTGCTCCAAAGGATGAATAAAATCCATCCCTCCATCCTGAAAGTGGCTTTATGGCTCGTCCCCTCACCGTCTGTAGGTTTCATCTTCACCAGTGTGGCTTTGATGGGTTTATCTGCAGCTTCCAGTTTGGGAAGGCTTTTGTAGCCGGACATAAGTGGCAGGTCGTGACCGTTGCGTTCAGGTGTGGTACTCCGAGGACGCCGCCCATACCCTGAATCTGACCCACGTGGAGGTTTCCGGTCATATCTGTCATTGTCCAGCAGGTTTGATTGTGAGGAAGCTCGTGTGGGCCTGCCACTGGCTGGAATCTGAACTGTGCGAGGCCTCTTCACTGTCTGCAAAAGATAACAGCAACAATATTAATTCTATTCTTACTATAGAAGGAAACCAGACACCAGATAAAGCACTGGTTTTGTTGGTGGTTATACTCACAATGTTGGCTGTTTTGCCACAGCTTTTGAGGTGCTGAATGGTGTACTGTGAGGTGGTGTTCTCCACGGACAACCCATTCACCATCACTATCTGGTCCCGTGTCCTGTAAAGATGAGCGTATATATTCATATAGCATATTTAATGTTGGATTCAATCGTGTTTTGATCTAGAATTAGTTTTATTGGAGTATAACAAGTGTTGCCAGATTGTTATCACTGGTAATCACTCATTTAATATTTGGAAAATTATAAGATGAAAGAATAAAAACATTCGAAAATAAATTCCACAATTTACAAAAGTCCAATCAATTTGTCCAGTCAAATAAATTAAAAACAATTGGGAAATTTTCTAAACCTGGCAACAGTGGTTATGTGGATTGAGAGCTATGCCACTAGTTTCAAAACGTCCACCGTAGGACTTTACAGTTGATGAAAAGGTTTATGGGAATCCAATGTTAACAAAAAAGGATGGCGCAACATGCTCTGACACTACTTCCTGGTAAATACCCCTTCACATTCACAGTTAGCAGACATTTTCTTACTTAAAGAGACAGTAGCCAGTGACACAATAACACGCTGCTCTATATGTTATAATCAAACATTATAAAATCTTGCTTCATTTCACATGAATGGAAAATTATGTTGCATTAAACACTTGGAGGTGTTTGGGCTTGTAGGTTTTTTTTTTTTTAAATACACAAACATGACAGGTTGGACGGGATTAGCTTGGAGGTGCAGGAGGAAGGGATGTATATGTGAGGAACTCACTGGAGTCTTCCCATAGCTGGGCCACCGGGCACCAAATCAGAGACGATCACAGCGGTGTCCCGAGTGCCTGGGTTCGGCTTGTCCCTCCCACCAGAGATAGCAAAACCAAACCCGAATTTGTTATCCTATCAGAAAAACAAAAATAGGGGAGTGGCGAAGGAATGACAAGAAAACGTGTTAAAATCTGCATATTCCAACAGAGAATATACATGGGTCACATGATATGAGACGTTAAAAAAAATGCAGGGTGTGTCCCTGACGAGATGAAAATGCACTGCTCTGACGAGCCACTGGGAAGCAAAAACGCTCTTGCTTTTACATTTCTTCATCACTGTGTACTGAAATTCACCCACTTTCTTAACTCATTAGAAATTATAAAGCAAAGCTGTGTAGGATAGTGTAGGAAAGCTTGAAGGAAAACTTACTTTGTTTAACGTCACGGTGTGCTGCTCCCATATAGTCATTTCCTCCATGTCTGCCTTCTAAAAAAAAAAAAAAATCAACACGTTTAAATGATAAAGGCCCTACTGTAGTGTTACAGGTGTAAAGACTCAAAACAGCTCCATGAGCAAGAGGGGAACCGTGTCGAGAGTACGCAGATTGAAGGCCTTGGTGTTTTTCCTCCCACTCCCTGAATTAGAGGAAGAGTGACTCAGCCCGAGCATGCTCTCACCTGCTCACTACATTCCTGGAGGGCAGGTAGAAGAGGCGGGGCCTGCAACCTGACACTTCCCCCTGATAAACAAATGCATAATACACGGCACCAGTCTCTGTGCACACATTCTCTTCATGGCCAGCATACCAGCTCGTTTCGACATGTAACACTTCAATCAGTGAAACTAGGACAAGACATTGACACACAGCTCACTGACTCACTCTCGCACAAAGAAAGATGAAACCAAAGCTTAACCAGAATTTTCAACTTCAGCCAAGCTCTTTATTTTTTTCTCTTGTCTCCAAGGACTGCTGTATTTACTGCTGTATTATGATCAAGTAGATTTCAGGCAACACCTGGACATCTCACTCGATGTCAGCAGGACACTACATTCTTTCCCTGGAACTCGATGACGACCGCCTATCTCAACTAGTGTGCCGCTTCATGTGTTGACAAAACATTGATATTTTTGCATTTAAGGAGAGGCAAAATACAATGCACTGAGCTGTCTGAGGACAGTTCTGCAGAACTACAGTATCACCACGTCCAACAAAAACACAATATGACCGAGAACTCTTCACACTTTGCTTTTATTAATGGAATTCTTTCATTTGACTCCAATACAGACGTCACTCTTATTTCAAGAGTTTCAAGCTTGTGCATAGCAACAGTCATCCATGACTGGAAATTGGGGTGGGGGGTCTGTCCTGTTTTAGGAATTACTGTACTGTCTTGTGTTGTCGGCATACGTTTACATGTGCACATTATGTAGAAATGTGCAGGTCTGTTTTAATTCCACGTTGCTTCATGTAATTAGTGGGTTGTTTTATGTAGCACCATGGTCCTGGAGGAACATCGTTCCTTTGTTTCGTTTCACGGTGTACTGAACCAGATGTATACGGTTAAAATGACAATAACGACTTGAATTTCAAGTGAAATTAAGAAGATTTCTATCTTTTATTCACTTAAAAGGCTCCGAAAGTGAGTTTCACAACTAAGCGTAGCTGGGCTCTTCTCTGTGTGCAATGTTGACGTTCATGATTGGCCATGATACCTACAGGCTGCAGCCAATGGGAACGCTTCTCTATCAGCGTGCGATAGAGACCGATCGGACCACCTCGAGTAAGTTAACGGAGTCTTATTATAAGACTTTGAAAAATCTGAACAGAAACAGTTACTTTAACAGAGGCGACAGTAGAAACCTTGTGCTACGTGCACGTACCTGAAATAATTCAGGTTTAATCCATTTTGAATGCCCATATTAATCTCAATTTATTTTCACCATCATAGCTTGGTAATTATTATATCCACAGTTAGGTTAGCCTACATGTTTATTCATTCTCTCTAAGTAGCTAATCTTTTGAATGAACAGTGTTTGTTTTATGCCACACACAGTTCAAAAATCTTGTTCACAGACCTTTCAGATGTCTGTCTTGATACTCAAAAAAGCGTATTGTTTGGAGGAAACATGAAAGTGTATTATATATTATAGGTGTATTTATATGTTTAGATTTAAATTACATTTACACTCCAGTCATCTTAAAAGGAACCCACCCAAAAATAAATAAATACATAAATCCCCACTAGGCTCCCACAGTGTATCACGGTCATTTCCACCACTGCAGTCATCAAATAGGTGAAACTCTCATACAGATATTTTAATAATAATGTATCAATTCATCAATTTTCTAACCTACATTGCCGTTACACTGGCCACTTACTACAGCAATCTGAGGCTACAGCATGCACAGACTCACTGACACTCCGGCCTGTTCTGTTTCAGAAAGCTGAAAATGAAGCGGTCCGTTTTAAGTGATTTATCAGACTTCTTAGACATGAACTAAGCAGAATAGTTTGATTAACTGTTCAACTGTAACCTGTGGTGTGATTAATGTTTAACATTTAAAAATGCTTTGAATAAAAACTATATTTGAATAAAAAGTGAATTCCTTCACTCTTTACATACATGGTTACAGTGAAGTGTTGCATTATGATTAAGTTTACATTATGAAAAGCCCTCGGGAAAACCCACAGCTTAGAGTTTCTATCATGTCCTCATTGTTACTCGCGTGGTCATAATCAGACAATTATGTAAAACTCCCACGAATGCACCAGAACACACCTAGCAGACAAAATAAAGAAACATTGTGTACACATGAACGTCTTAAACGTCACAGGAAATCAAACGATACACTGAGCTGCACAGTCTCTGTTAATCTAAAAGTCTCACAGTAATGAACTTCCTAGATGACGAGCTGGTAGTGAGAACACCAGCAACCCTCGCGATCTACTGCACAACACATCCAGGACAGGTGGACAATATGCCAGAATGATCAGATCAGAAGTACCACAAATATTTCCATGATACATAATAAGCATGATAAGGTAGATAGCAGAAGCAGTGCAACTGTACACTGAAAATTCTCTAAAGGATTCTTCACTTTATCCCCCTGGGGGAACCCTTAAAGCTTTTACTTAGCACCTTACAACAAATATAGGAAGCTAAGAACCCTTGAGAAATTTTTAAAACTCCAATCAGCTATTACTGTAGTTATTGTAAGTAACAATGGAGTCACCCTAAATTTATAAGAAAACCATACTATAAAATGTATCATGATATTTGTATTATGTAAAGAATAAAACACTTGGGAGTTTCCCGTTATAGGAAAATAATCAGTGATGAGGTGCTGTGAGTTTCACCTGAACCAATGTGGAGCTACCCTTACCACAACAATTTACTAATGGTTCTTAGTTTTTTTTATTCACTAGAGAATGACACGTCATACTTTTTATCCTTTTATAGTTACATTTGATGTTGTGGAATGCACATGAAACAAGTTAGTTCCTGTTATCACTTATGTTATAGCAGGTATAAAGAGTCATATGCTCATCAGCCGCTCTTTTTCTATCTTTTGAAGTTTATAAGACAAAAAAGTTTCTCTCTTCATGTTTCAGAGAAACTGGAAAACACAAAGCCGTCCGAATTGAAGACGAAAATTTTAATGCTACAGATTTACTTCACTGGAGACTCTTTCCAAACAGGCTAAGGAAACTTCACCAAACCAACAATTGCATGGCTTTTTCCACCAGTCCCGGTGTATGTTACTATAGACATTAGAGGTCGGCCGATTGATTGGGGTCGCAGATTAATCGGCACTTATAACTGACAGAACTATCGGTTATCGTCAAAAATCCATAACGGTTGTGTCAGCATCTGAGATAGGGGTCCACTGTTATTATACAGCACAAGAGCGGCCTCTAGAGGAAAAATAAAAACTATCGCTGACTATTTTTGTTGTGTTATTCGCGCTGCATCTTTTATTTACTGTAATATTTAGTAATAGTGAAATATATATATCATTTAAAAAAAAAAAAAAAAAAAAAAAAAAAAGAGTACAGTGTATTTTCCTAGTACAAACAGTACTGTTTATCTCTGTATTAAAGTTCAGCAATATTTTACTTTGAGTGTTATATTTTTATTCAGAATCAATTTTAAAAACTATCGGCTGATGAATCGGTTATCGGCAGGTACTGCTTAACTTATTTCTTGCCATCAGTCGACCTCTAATAGAAACCATCATATATTACAATGTGCGCTTTAATATGAAACTTGCTGCCGGAACTATTGTCAAGGCTGCTGTTATAGAAAACTAAACACATTCTGACCAATCAAAATAGAGACATTTTTGTTAGACTTTCATGAGGAGAGGGGCACGGTGGTTTAGTGGATAGAACATTTTCCTCACACTTCCAGATTTGGTGGTTTGATTCCTGCCTTTGCCCTGTGTGCATTTTCTCCCAGTGCTTCAGGGGTGTCCTCTGGGTACTCCAGATTTCTCCAACAGTAACATGTATTGTGGACTGATTTCCATCTTTAAATTGTCTGTTGTGTGTGAATGGGTGTGAATGGGTGTGAGAGTGTGTGTGCGATCATGCCCTGGAGTGTGTTGGTACCCTGTCCAGGTTGTCCCCAGAGTTCCCTGGGATAGCCTCCAGGCTGCCCTGTGTAGGCTACAGATGGATGAATGTTCATCAGGAGTCTTGGGAGTCAGTGCGTTGTAACAGCCATGATGTTTTGTAGAGTTTTCAGGACAGAGGAGATTATACATTCTGGTTTCTTGGTAAAATGCAAAGCTTCAAGAGAGAGAAGATAATAAGACAATTTTGTTTTAAATGGATATGCCACAGCATTAAAGGTAGCTATAACCATTAAAAAGTGCAACGTCATAAAAATTGTCAAATCACCGTTGCATAAGAAGAATAACACGCATCAGAATGTGCCATTATGAGAAAATAATACACACGTATTATTTTCATATAACTGCCTGGACCATCATGTGGTATTCCTTGTGCCAGTCCTTTCCACTACATTCCAGCCTAAAGATAGAAAGTCTTCTAAACAGTTGGACCATGTCCCAAACATTGCTCTATGACCTTGGGGAAGATCAAGAAAATGGCATACGCAGATACCTCCAGCTTTGGGGGTTTGATTCCTACCTTTGCCCTGTGTGCATGGAGTTTTGCATGTTCTCACCGTGCTTCAGGGGTGTCCTCTGGGTACCCATTTAACACAGATGACAAATATTTACATGTCTGATCTGTATTTGATAAGAGTTCAGTCCCAGAAAGACATGTGCAAAGATCTGTGTATTCAACAACATTTAGGCTAGCTGTTCTACTCTCTTACAACATGTGTAGCATGTTTGGCCGGTTTTCAGTTACATACAAAAGTGGAAATCATTGTAGGCCAATAAACACCTGTTGTACCTCAAGGTTGTCATGTTTCTATAATACTTTGCACCTTGGAGAATGCTATTTTGTATAGTACAGTACACATGCACATGGAAAGAGCGACAATAAATCTCTCTACGCTACTCAATAAAAAAAAAAATTCAACAGAGAAAACACAGGCGCTGGTGTTTATTCTTAAAGTCAGACTGAGTCCATATGGCAACAGCGCTTCAGGCAACAGGTGCGGCAAGGGTGGTTAAGGTCAAGTCACTGCATGACAAAGAACAATCATCAACATAAAAATAATGAACTACTAACCTCGTTAAAACAAAAAATAAGCTGAACTGCACACATGTGCCATCTACATATGAACAAACCCGGTCTGTGGACTCACCAGCTCTTTGAACCTCACCTCCATCTTCTTCAGGTAACACCAAAAGTAAGCAGGATACCACCTTATAAAATCATAGCTCTCTCCTCATGTTATACGAACTAATCCAGCTCTTTCTGATCCGCAATGAAGCAGGCTAATCACTGGGGCTTCGTCCATAAAAAACACCTCAAGCAGAATGCACCTGACTCAGAGGAACGCTCCACCCACAGGCTTTCCCATTCCCTGGATGCTTTCGAGTGTGGGATTTGCCAGGAAATTTAGGTGGAACATGAATCCACCTTGTAATTATGTGCTCTCAGTGAGGAGAAACTGCCTTAAGAAGCTCCATCATGACATACAATGATGGCAGTGAAGCACCTGGCAAACAGGCTGCATGACTAATAAGCAAAAAAATAAATAAATAAAAAATACAACAACCCTGAAAAACAAACAAAAGAAAACCACGCTATCATAAAGCACCACAACAATCTAGGATACCAGTGAAATCCACATATATATGCACCTTCTGTTGGCCTACTTAGAAAGGGTTTTGATCCCTGCTAGCAATGACTGAAAGACAGACAGGACCTGCTGTATGTACACAGTCTTAGTTACACAAGGAATCATTACCATGGCTGGTTAATTATTGATAAAGCTTTTAGGGGGGGGGAGGGGGGAGGGTTTAACTGCCAGTCCAGAGGAGGCTTTGGTATGTGCTACATAGATTCAGGTTCAGGAAGCAGAGGCCTTTTTGTTTCTCAGCAATAATCAACAAGTTACCTGATCTCATAAAACATGGTGCCAAGAAGAAAAATGGCTGCGTGCTCGTTCCCACAACTGGGATACACAATCACTCTACTTATTTGAAACTGTTACGTTACATATCAAACATATCTTCATAGCTTTATTCAGCTGGCAGAAATACAAATACATCGATCAGTGGAAACAGGATGACTAGAGGACCAGCAGTGAGCAGATATTATTCAGGTGGTGGATCACGTGCTTTTACTTAGCACCTTACAACAAATATAGAAAGCTAAGAACCCTTGAGAAATCTTTAAAACTCCAATCAGCTATTACTGTAGTTCTTGTAAATAACAATGGAGTCACCCTAAATTTGGAACACGTGTGGTTGTAGTGCTGGTGAATCAGGCGCAGTGGATTTATTGGGGTTGTAAACACCTGAACATTACTACTGCGTTGCCAAAACTGTCCACTGACCAAAAATATTGAGCTGCACAGTAATATGGTCAGAACATGAGCACTAGTGAAGGGTTAGAGAGAAGGTTCCCCAACCAGGGGTTTGTAAGATT
Organism: Noturus placidus; assembly: GCA_022414735.1. Lineage (NCBI taxonomy): Eukaryota > Metazoa > Chordata > Actinopteri > Siluriformes > Ictaluridae > Noturus > Noturus placidus. The sequence continues at coordinate 240,096 of JAFFST010048665.1, forward strand.
GTAATAAATTCTAGCTAAGGCAGAGAAGGACCTAATGGACTCAACAAGGTAGTCTCGTTCCCTGCTAGTTGCAAATCTAAATTATTCTTTGAAGAATTTGAATCTGAATCACACGATCACCTCCAATCATCCCACGCCTTGTGGGAAACATTGAGGTTTAATATATAAAAAGCGACTTGGATGTAGAACTAGTTGATTTAAATGATTGTTGAATGTCATGTGATATACTATTACAGGAATGCGAGGGCATAGAGGTCTGTTTTTTATTATCAGTCTATAGTATAATTTAACAACATCTGAGAAACAAGTAATTATTTGAAACAAGTAATTACTTCCTGTTCTTATTTACATCAAGCCAGCTATAAATAGCTGTTCCTTCACTTTCACTTATTAACACGGAAATCACAGCATGTTACTGAGAAACAACACAATGAGATGCTAGACTTTTTGGTGGCAGAAAACGTAAAGTTACAACTTTAACTCTGGTTATTACAAAATGCTGATACCGGAAACGCTTTCCCAAAAAAAAACAAAAACAAAAAAAAAAAACATTAACTAAACATGTGATTTCAAGTAACTTCATTATTACGATGATGAGATGTTGTGGTTCCTTTAAATAACAAGACATCTTGAACGTGGTTATTATTAAGTTTAGATTACGTGGAGTGTCCGTCATACAAGTATACTGTGCTAGTTGTTGCTATCGAAGGTATCATTTATTAGAACATGTGCATTAATATAAATCGTGGAGCAAAAAAGCAGCGTCAGAGACAACCATACACATTGATTGGAGTTAATGTTTCCCTCAGAGGAAACTTCACACCATGGGAGGGGGGCAACTCGCTTGAGAAGATACAGCAGTTTCTCACACACAACACAACACACTCCTGATGTGTCAAGGTGTGTCCTTACAACAGTATTAGTAGACATCTTTAGCAGAAGAAACCTGTTTCATGCTCCCAGCCTAGCTGTTTACTTAAGATTCACTTTCAGTTATGTGGAAACATCTACGTATGAGCAACTAATAATAATAATAATAATAAAAAAAAGTCCTCTCTTTTTTCCTATTGCTTGATGTTAGATTTAATCTTAGAAGCTTTAAACCACAGATATTATATTAGACAGTCAGGGTAAGGTAAGCACTATAATGAGGTGTACTTAATCCAACATGCAATGTTCTGCATATTGGTACAGGTGTGTGTCGGGAAAGTGTTGAGTGTCCTAGTAACACACTGACACGGAGATTTAAGACAGAATTGATAAACGCATGCATGTAGGCTTTGGATAGTTTGGGAATGATGTATTGTGAAACCTAGTGAAACTAGAAATCAAGCAGAGACAAGTGAGGGTGGATCAACCAGAAGGGCAGGTTAGAAATGAGTGAGAGAGAGAGAGAGAGAGAGAGAGAGAGAGAGATTGACTCCTGTGTTTTGTACACATTGTATACATCTATTCGCTTTGGCAGGTGTGATTAATCACTTATTGCAGTTATTCCTCATAAATAAATAAATAGGGCGGCTGTGGCTCAGTCAGTAGAGCGGGTTGTCCACTAACCGTGGGGTTGGCGGTTGGAATCCCGGCCCGGGTGATCCCATGCCGAAGTGTCCTTGGGCAAGACACTGAACCCTAAGTTGCCCCCCCCCATGGCAAGCTAGCACCTTGCATGCAGCTCTGCTACCATTGGTGTGTGAATGTGCATTTGTAAGTCGCTTTGGATAAAAGCGTCTGCTAAATGATTAAATGTAAATGTAAATAAATAAATATGATGACGAATAAATGACAGGTGTTCCTCCTCACCCATGAGTGACTGCACCACTACATGGATTCCTATTTACTGTCATGCTCTATAAAGGGTGAAAACAACGCTATTTCAAGGCTCATGCAGTGGGCATTCACCACATGAATGAAGTGTCCAGTTCAAGTCAAATGTATCAACTTTAACACTAAATTCTTTTTTACTTAATTAACTTTTATTATTATTATTATTATTATTATTATTATTATTATTATTATTATTATTATTATTAATTTTACGTGATTAAGATTTCTAGAACAAAACCTAAAACCAAACGCAGTGTGAAAACTGGCAACATAAGCGCCAGTAACATTACTCAGGGTTAAAGGTCAATCACTGGGTCGTAGAAAACATTGCGTAACATTTGAGCCGAGCAAACACAGCTTTCCGCATTGTAGCACACATGGAACACTCAGAGACGTGAACTCCTCGGTGATAATGAGCTGAACTAAGTCCACACGGGTTCACCAGACAATATGGCTACATTTCCAGCTCTAATGTTGAAATGGCCCAAAGAAGAAGCATGAAGACAAAACAAAACCGACATAACAGAATAAAAAAAGAGTAGGGTTTACCTCAGAAGATGCGCAGATCAAAGAGAAACACTCGTAAATCCGCCACTTGAACCTCGACACCTGTTTCTCCCAGTTTCACTGCGTCTACAATTAGCTTAACTGCTGCACCTGGCACCTACCGGCAGGTGCCGTTCACCTGAATATACAGTGGGCGTGACTACGGGAGTAGTTACCGGGTGACGTAATTCACCGGAAGACTCAGTGGGCGTGGCTACGGGATACGTCATCGTATGCCGCAAATCACCGGAAGATACAATGGGCGTGGCTACGGAGACATCATAGTCAGTTTGCCCAGTCTAATTCTATAATTATCAATTTGTATAGCGCTTTTTTACAATGGTACATTGTCTCAAAGCAGCTTTACAGAAATATCATTTTTACATTTACAAGCAACTTACTAATGAGAGCACATTCACACACCAATGATAGCAGAGCTGCCAGCTTGCCATTGGGGGCAACTTAGGGTTCAGTGTCTTGCCCAAGGACACTTCGGCATGTGGAGTCACCCGGGCCGGGATTCGAACCGCCAACCCCACGGTTAGTGGATTAGTGGACAACCTGCTCTACCAACTGAGCCACAGCCGCTCAGTCTGTATTTATTTGTTTACGTTTATTAATTTATGTTTAATTCATTTTATTTGTTCGATGTATTTGTATGTGTTAATATGTATTAATATGTATTTGTATTAATATGTATTATGTATTAATAGTAAGCGGTTGAAGATGGATGGATGGATGTATTAATATGTATTTGTACTTGTATATGTACTTGTAGATCTTAAGAAATATTCCCATAATTGGAATTTATAGGGCTTTAAAAATGCTGTGCAAATATAAAACTTTGGTTTTACAAAATGTAAATTCAAGTCCTTTTGGCACAGTTGAAAACTTATGTCTAATGAGATAGAGAAAAACAACAACATTAACAGCAGCAGCACCACCAACAACAATAACAACAGCAGCAGGGGCACCACTACCAACAACAGCAGCAGCACCAGCAACAACAACAATAACAACAGCAGCAGGGGCACCTCTGCCAACAACAGCAGCAGCACCAGCAACAACAACAATAACAACAGCAGCAGCACCACCACCACCAACAACAACAGCAGCACCCCCACCACCACAACCAACAGCAGCACCACCACCACCAACAGCAGCACCACCAGCAACAACAATAACAACAGCAGCAGCACCACCACCAACAACAATAACAACAGTAGCAGCAGCAACACCACCACCCACCACCACAACCAACAACAGCAGAAGCACCACCACCAACAACAACAACAGCAGCAGCACAACCACCACCACTAACAACAATAACAACAGCAGCAGCCGCAACACCACCACCCCACCACCACCACAACCAACAACAACAGCAGCAGAAGCAGCAGGACCACCACCACCACCAACAACAACAACAGCAGCAACACAACCACCACCACTAACAACAATAACAACAGCAGCAGGGGCACCACCACCAACAACAGCAGCACCACCACCAACAACAATAATAACAATAACAACAGTAGCAGCAACACCACCATTCCACCACCACAACCAACAACAACAGCAGCAGAAGCAGCAGGACCACCACCAACAACAACAGCAGCACAACCGCCACCACTAACAACAATAACAACAGCAGCAGGGGCACCACCACCAACAACAGCAGCACCACCAACAACAACAATAACAGCAGCACCACTACCACCACCAACAACAACAATAATAACAATAACAACAGCAGAAGCAGCATCACCACCAACAGCAACCACAACAGAAGTACCACCACCAACAACAACAGCAGCAGCAGCAGTTGCTGGAGTTATTCCCAATAACACTTGGTGCAAGGTAGGTGTATTCACCGTTCGTTCGCACGTACGGGCACCTTGAAACTGGAGGAGACGCAGATATACACAGAGGGAACATGTGAAACTCCACACACAGTACCCCAAACTCAGGATCGAACCCTGGAGCTGTGAGGTGGCAATGCTAACCACTGCTTTGTTGTGCTGCCTACAATGACACATGCTAGATTAAAGCTGCAATTAGTGACTTGGTGCCCAAATCCATTCCTGATGGGCTGGATCCATCCCACTTTGAAGATTCCCCAGCTCCATGATACTTCATAAATCCCCCAAAATCCCCAAACTGAACTACAGTAGACTGTAGGTAAAGAGTGCCTTGCATATGTTTTCTGCCCTTGAACATTTCCACATTTGATAGTGTTAGAATCTAGAACTGAAATGGGTTTAATTGGGATTATACAGTCAGATCCGTAAGTATTTGGACAGCTACAAATTTTTTTGCCTCTGTACACCACCACAATGGATTTAAAATTAAGCAATCAAGATGTGATTGAAGTGTAGACTTTCAACTTAATTCACAGCGTTTAACAAAAATATTGCATTAATTGTTTAGGGATTAAAGCCATTGTTTACAGTCCCTCCAGTTTCACAGGCTCAAAATTAATTGGACAAACGAACAATCATAAATATTAGGATTATTTTTAATACTTGGATGCAAATCCTTAGAAGTCAATGACTGCCTGATGTCTGGAACCCATAGACATCACCAAATGCTGAGTTTCCTCCCTTGAGATGCTTTGCCACCTTCAGTTGCTGCTTGTTTGTGGGATTTTCTGCCTTCAGTTTTGTCTCAGTAAGTGAATAAAATGCGTATTTGGGTTGAGATCATCAGATATTTAAGAACATTTAATTTATTTGCCTTAAGGTCTTGAGTTGTTTTTCCAGTATGTTTTGGGTCATTATCCATCTGTACTGTAACGCACCGTCCTATCAGTTTTGAACCTTTTGACTGAATCTGTAAGGATTTTTGGCACTATTATACTTTCATAGTATAGCTCTATACACTTCAGAATTCATCCTGCTACTTCTATGAGTAGTCACATCATCAATAAACACCAGTGACCCAGTTCCATCGGCAGCCACATGCCCATGCCCTAACATGTCCTCCACCATAATTTACCGATGATGTGGTATGAGTCCTTCCCTTCCTTCTTCCTATTCTTCTCTTCCCATCAGTCTGGTACAAGTTAATTAAAAAAAAAAATATAAAAAATTATATATATATATATATATATTTTTTAGCAAAGTCTAATCTGGCCTTTCTGTTCCCGAGTGTTACCAGTGGTTTGCATCCTGAGGTAAACCCTCTATATTTACATTTGTGAAGGTGCCTCTTGATTGTAACTTTGACAATGATATGCCTACCTCCTAGAGAGTATTTTTCACTTGGCTAGATGTTATGAAGGTCTTTTTTTTTCAACAAGGAAATAATTCTGCATTCATCCACTTTAGTTGTCTTCCATGGTCTTCCAGGCATTTTGGTTTTACTTAACTCGCCAGTGCATTCCTTCTGTTTAACAATGTACCAAATTGTTTATTTGGCCATTTCTAAAGTACCTGCTATCTCTCTGATAAGTCTGTTTTGTTTTTTTAGCCCATTGATGGCCTCCTTCACTTGCATCGACATCTCTTTGGACTGCATATAGAGTTCCCATGAACTGCTACCAAATGCAAATTCAATACCTGGAATCAACCCCAGACATTTTTTTCTTTTTAACTTGTTATGAATAACGAGGAAACTGGCCAAACCCGGCCATGAAACTGCTTATCATCCAATAGTCAATCCTTACCACTTTGACCCTTTAACAAAATGTGGAAGTGAATACTTATGCACTTAAGATTTTCAACACTGAATTTTCAGAAGGAAACCATGTTGCCTTTGATAGCATCAGCTTATTACAGCCCCATTTAAATGTGGTTGGATTACATTTGCATTATTTGGAAATACTGGGGTGGGTCATGTGACCTAAAAATGATATCATATTTTCTTTTTTTCTTTTTTATTTACATACAATATCTCACACAAAAAAGATGTGACAACTTTCAAAATGTTACCAAGAAATAATAATGTACTCTGTTGCTGACTTGTAGCCCATCTTCATGCAGATTTACAGTAATAAAGTTTACTTGCAATTAAACATGATTGTAATGTAAAAATAGTGACTGAATAAAGCTTAAGGCAGATATAAAAGTCCACACTACTGATATTTAAAAAAAATCATAATAAAATCATTCTAACCTTAAAACTTATATAACTTTTTTCTGCATCTAGAGGTAAATTATAAAATGTTAAAATTTCTACAGTTACTTGACTTGTACTGCTGATTTAAAAATGTGTGTAATTATTGATATGGTGACGTTTTCGCTAAGATGTTTATTTTGTATTTTTGGAATACTAAACAACAATAAGTGTCAGCTCTTCGTAACAGTCAGAACTTTAATTTTTGCAACATGGGAATGTCTTCAGGACTGAGAGTTTTGTTTTTTATTCTTGGGAGAAAAAAAAGGGGCTGATGAAGAAACAACCTTCTAGCTGCTATAATGGATAATACGTTTTATAACATTCCATAAAATGTAACTATAAATAGCTAAAAATTTGTCATTATTTAATAATTTAAAAAATGCATTCGGTTAGTATCTGTTACTAAGTATGTAACTACAAATGGATAGTGTTGTCCTTTAATTGAAATAATTCATTATTATTATTGTAGTCATTTGTAAATTCCTGTTATAAATGGTATAAACATGTTGGACCACATCACACCACTCATTGTGGATTCTTTTCCTATAACAGTAGTGCTTTATTCCTTATTTAGCTCATTGCAGCAGACGTGCAAGTATTGAAATCTACCTCCAGTACAAAATGGAAATGATGTTTTCTGCTTTATATTTTTAACATTTCTAATTTGAATGTCTTTTTGTGAGACGAATAAACAGCTGAAAGTCTTTACATCTGTTAGGAGCCTCATTTCACTGACTGGTTCTTGATGACTTTTATTTCTGAAACAGAATCTAAGGCGAGCATCAAAATTCTTACAACATTACAGCAAATGAATCATTTTATTCATTGCTTTGTTAATAACAAACATTGCACTGCTGTATGTTAATATTTTTTATACATAGAAAAGTTTTGTTAAGAAATAGCTGAAAGGCACAAATCGTTTTGCACTATGTACATCTCAACATCAGATATAAATACACAATGCAAAGCAAATGGCAGACTAAAAAGGACAAACCCCAGAATCATAATTTCAGTAGCACAGTTTTATCTTTCTGCATTAAAAATAAATTACTTAAAAGTGATATTACATGCTTTTATAATACATGGTTTAAAGGGATAGAACAAAAAAGCTCTCCATTATACCAAGACTTTTACATTTTTATTTTAGTGCAATTTTACACAGAATAAATGACTAACATTTTGTCTAGTCATGGAGGTTAATGTAGAGTGCAAGATCATGAGGGTGTGTAAAACATGTTCAGAACTCACGTCATCTCATGTTAAAGCCCCAATCAGAAATCAGTGACTGAGACAGCAGTTTCATATTCTTTTATAATAATAATAATAATAATAATAATAATAACACCACCCTTATTAGTGTACAACGTGTACATTCCTTTGAGTCCATCACTTTTTAAAGGTGCCATTTGAATTTGTCTTACACAACATGAGATGGAAGATTCAAGGATATTTATTTGGCTGTAAAATCAATCTGATTGGGGTTTTAATGTTCTTCATTTGCTGGAAAACAAAGACCAAATAAAAGACCACAGGGCTGGAACCACAACTCCATTTTGTTCTAGTATATTCACGAATATGCATGAAGACTGAGATGTGCCTGGGAATTTTCACGTTTAGAAACATTTAGAAGAAAATACACAACACGGACCTGAACATCATGTATCTGCAGAAACTATGTGTTTTTAATAAATAATATCTAATCTGAGTCTTTAGTTTGGCATAGAGACTAATTAATAAGCAACGTTTCATGAGCAGATAAACAACATTTTCTGCATGAAAATGTGTCTCTTTTTGCACGCAAAGCCTGAGAGAGTGGCCGAGTGTAATATACTGAGAAAACCTGTATGCTGGGCATGTATAAGTTTCAATCAGGATGAAAAAAAAATAATAATACAAAAACATCAAGCAACACCACTAAGATTTCTTCCTGAGATAAAGGATCTGGTCAGATGCTCTATAATGTAATTTACTACAATATTAAAAGGTCTCAATCAGGAATTATTGAAGGAAGCATCCACACCCACCAACCCCCCTCCCACATCACATTTAATTAATCACAACAGTGTGATACTGGAACACCACACTACAGTTTTGTCAGAACTAGTCCTGTGACAATGCTAACGCTGTGTCCCGGATTTCTGATTAGGGCTTCAAGTTTGAACCTGGCTCCACACACACACACACACACACACACACACACACACACACACACACACACACACACACACACACAGACAATATATTAATCTGGTGCAGAAATACAGAACAGTGCAATAGTATGGTGTAAATGATTTACTTATGGCTGGGCAATATGACTACAATATCAATATTTTGATAAATTAGGCCAGAATACACTTTTTTGTTGAGTCTGAGAGATCTGCTTCTCTCAGAAACAAATAGCTGAGTGTATTATTTTTAATTTCAATTCTTATTGTGTTAAACAATACATTTTTGTATTGCATATAATCATTCATCTTCAGTTAGTGCTTTATCCAGGTCAGGGTCACAGAGTCTATCACATGGCAACACACACACACACACACACACACACACACAAACTGCATGTTTCTGGTAGGTGGGGGGAAACTGGAGAACCCAGAAGAAACCACACAGACACAGTAAGAACATGTGCAGAAACTCCACACAGGGCAGCCGATCTCTGGCTCAAACCCTGGAGTTATGAGAATAGCTGTTTGGTGCTAGCAAACCTAATGATAGTGTATTATGTATCCAGAATTGTGATATTATTGCCACATCACTGAATCTTGTTTGGGTTTGAAATAATTTCCTCATCTCCACTATGTTTCATTTTCTTCCTTTTGTTGTATAAGTTGTCTAACCATATAGAATGAACAGAATTTAAGAAAAAAAGATAATTTACTATAAATAAAAAGAAAGATATTGCAAGAGATTATCCCATCACCCAGATTATATAATATTTCTACATCTCTGTACTGCATCCCTGTTCGGCTTTTTGGTCAAGTCTTGTTGGTCAGTTTTTTTGGTCGAAATCTCTGAAGCATTTTTTACTTTGCTTTTGCTGTGAAACCCAAAATATGCAGTGTAACTGCCCTGATCGGTGTGTGTGTGTGTGTATATATATGTATATATATATACATACATATATATACACATACATATATATACACACACA